>MU537915.1:1290134-1332341 GCA_024362625.1 Silurus asotus | reverse complement strand
GCTGTATATTCCTGTGAACGACCACGGCAGTTCGTGCAGAGAAATCCCCAACAGAGCGCTGGGAAAAGCGCGGCGCTGGCAGCAGCAGAGGAATGCGGTGCTGACAGCGTGACGTGCGGGGAAACAAAAAAGCACCTGCGCTCGCAGGGATAGTCCAAAGACCAGAGTCCGGGGAAAAGGAAAATATAATCCCGAGTGCGCCTGGGAAGGAGCGCAGTCCACGCGAAGTGAGAGAGAGAGCGTCCGAGGCGAACGATACGTAGCGGGGGTGAGCATACGCGAACTCACAGGAACCTACGTGGACGGGCATGAACATGCAATAACGGACAGCCAGTGTGGGTGAGTGAGCGGTTTATATGGAGGCAGGGAATGAGCGGATAATGCGCTTCAGCTGTGCGTGATTTGCGCCGCACGCTTGGGAGCGCGCAGAGGCAAAGGCAGCCTCTGAAGGAGGCGTGGCAGGTGGATTCCTGACAATTACGTTAAAGATAATATTTTTTTTTGGACTGATAGTCTTATGCTCATGTAACTTGCATGTGTACAAATAATGGGTTATGCCCTGGTTGATGCAGTAGCATGTTCTACTTTATATTAATTGTTTTGCTTTACAGGAAGCCTGAAGCAGATCCTTTGCTGAAAACTGTCAGTAAGAAAGAGCTGGATAAAGCGCTTGGTAAATGGTTCACAAATGCAAGAGACAGAGAAGGCAACCATGCTTCGAGAGCCCAGCAGGTCTATGACCGGAGTGCAGTACAGCTGGAAGTGTAAGTCATATAACCTTTAGCTAGGGCTGCCCAATTAATAATATTTTATCCCAATCCCTGTTTTTGCCTTTGTTTATTTAAGGCAATACTCCACCCTGAAATTTAAAAATATCCTATAAATTACTGATCCTCAAGGCATCCTATACGGTGGCTGAGCGAGCTCAACATGCTGCAACTTAGGAAGACACATGCAAATAGAAAAAAACACCAGCAAAATAAAAAATACAATGTTTGACAACACATGTCCTGTAAACCCTCACAATGCAACCAAGTACAGAAACACACTGCAAATCCTCACAACACAAATAAATAGCACAGATCACAAAATAAATGTTTCAAGGGGACCACAACAAGTGGCAAACCCGTCTGGGACTGCTTATTGTTCAATGTCTATTCGTCAGTGGTGTTGATGTGTGTCGATGACCTGAAAGGTGAGTTGTTTGTTTATTTTATCATTGTTTGTTAATGATTCCTTGTCATTTTGGATATTATTATCCTAAATAATCTAATGAAATACACAATTAACTGTAAAACTTTATTATGTTAACTGGCAAAGCCAAGGAATCATGATCAGGGAACGTCTCTAGGTTACGTATGTAACCCTGGTTCCCTGAGGGAACGAGACGCTGCGTCTCTATGCCACACCGCCGGCGTCCCTGCAGCGCTTCCTTCTCTCTCGCAGAAGCTGCCGCTGTCCTCTCTCACATGTGCTTTATACTCCTGGTCGTGACGTCACCTCACCGGTGACGGCCAGCGTCCAATTTTTGACTGATTACACACATTGTTTCAGAGCGTGAACACTCAGGCGCGTTCCCAAAGCGTTTCGACGCAGCTCGAGTTCCTGAAAGGGAACGTCTCGAGGTTACGTATGTAACCCTGGTTCCCTGAGGGTACGAGACACTGCGTCTCTATGCCACACCGCCGGCGTCCCTGCAGCGCTTCCTTCTCTCTCGCAGAAGCTGCCGCTGTCCTCTCTCACATGTGCTTTATACTCCTGGTCGTGACGTCACCTCACCGGTGACGGCCAGCGTCCAATTTTTGACTGATTACACACATTGTTTCAGAGCGTGAACACTCAGGTGCGTTCCCAAAGCGTTTCGACGCAGCGTCTCGTACCCTCAGGGAACCAGGGTTGCATACGTAACCTCGAGACGTTTTATTTTCACTTTATTCATTAAGTAATTAAAATGGCCCATATGAAAATCTTTCTAGATATGTTTACTGCCAGAAGACATACCAGATTAAAAACATAATCGCGCATTGCACTGTGACCATATGTGATTTTGATTCATTTGACAAAGACTGTAAACATAGGCAATAAGCTGTCTAACACAGGGGTCTCCAAACTTTTGTATACCACAGACCAATTTTGTTTCAAGAATTTATACATACATACGTAAATACATACAGTTGTGTGTAAACAAACTACGTTGTCTTTGAATTCTATGGTTTGAATTGAAGGACTTAGAATTAGGCAAATACAACCTCACAACAACAACCCGAGCACATGACATCTTACACCATGTCATTATTATAATTATTTTACAAAAATCAAGCCAAAATGGAGAAACCATGTGTGACAAATTACTTACACTTAATAATTTCATAGCTTACAGAACCACCTTAAGTAGCAAAAACTTGCAGTAATTGTATTATATATGACTTTATTGGTCTCTCACATCCTTGTGGTGAAATTTTGGCTCACTCGTCTTTACAATGTTGCTTCAGTGAATTGAGGTTTTTCTCTGACAATTTTCTGTTTTTTGGGGTGAATTTCCTTGTTGTGTCAATCTTCATGCCCTCAAAATAACACTTCATGAAAACAGACATGATTCTGTAATCCAGGTCACTGCAAGGGCTCAGAAACATTTCCAGAAATCACTGTCTGTTAATGCCGTTTAAATCTCTATTCTGCAAAGAAGAAGCGATATGTGGACATGATCCACCATCTTCTCTGGAACAGCCTCATTTAAAATGGACTGAAACGCCACCCAGATCAGGATGAGTTCCCTCTTGTGTCTGGCTCCTTTCGAAGATTCTTCCTTATGCCATCTCAGGGAGTTTTTTTCTTGCCACAGACTCCACTGGCTTGCTCTTTAGGGACAATCTTACATTACAAACTGCTTTGAGATGCCCATTGTTAAAATCGCTATATACAAATAAATAAGAATTAAATTGAATCGAACTGAGGCAAAGTGAAAGACTGTTATCTGGTCAGATAAATGTTAATATTCTTTTTGGAATCTATGGATGCAGCATCCTATGCACTAAAAAGTGCACTAAAAAGGAAGGGACCATCTGGCTTGTTTTCACTGTTCAGTAAAAAAAGGCTGCATTTCTGATGGTATGGATGTGCATTAATATGTATGGAGTAGACAGATTTATCATCTGGGCAGTGGTGGATGAAGTACACAAACCAAAGTAAAAGTGCTCCCTTTAAACTTTCACTTGAGTAAAAGTACTTAATTATACTATGATGTATTATGGCTATAATATTCCTATTATCATTTTTGTCACAAGACACAAGTTGGTAAATCACCTCAGTTTATGTAAAAAAAAATCTAATGTTACACTTTGCACAATCTATTAATAGCATCAAATTAATTCATCAAACACTGGTTGATATCTATTGAAATGTTCTTGGGCATAAAAAACCTTCTTTTCAACTTCTTTAAAAAAAAAAAATCACACAAATAAAAAAATAAAATCACACATATCTGTTGTGGCAAGTTAGTCAGGAGTTTCTTCTATTATTTATTACTCTCAAATGTTCTGCTTGCAAACCCAGCCATTAGGGAGGCACAAGCCAGTGCACTCTTAGTGCCGGTCCCAAGCCTGGATAAATGGGGAGGGTTGCATTAGGAAGGGCATCCAGCGTAAAACATGTGCCAAATCAAATATGCGGATCACAAATAAGATTTTCATACTGGATCGGTCGCAGCCCGGGTTAACAACGACCGCCACAGGTATCGTTAGCCAACAGGGTACCGGTGGAAATTGGGCTACTGTTGGCCGAAGGAGGAAAAAGAAAGGAGGAAGATGTCTACAGAGACAGCAGGAAAAGGAGAAGTGTGAAGAGTGGAGGTTTGGGTTGGTACTTTAAACGTTGGTACTATGACTGGTAAAGGGAGAGAGATAGCTGATATGATGAAGAGGAGAAAGGTAGATATACTGTGTGTTCAGGAGACCAAGTAGAAAGGGAGTAAAGCCAGGAACATAAGGGGTAGGTCTAAACTGTTCTATTATGGTGTGGATGGAAAGAGAAATGGTGTAGGGGTGATCCTGAAGTAAGAGTACAGTAAAAGTGTAGTGGAAGTGAAGAGAGTTTCTGATAGGGTGATGAACGTGAGGATGGAAGTTGAAATGATATTGATAAATGTGATCAGTGCCTATGCTCCACAAGTGGGCTGTGAGATGGAGGAGAAGTAAAGATTCTGGAGTGAATTAGATGATGTGGTAGATGGTGTGCCTAGGAATGAATGATTGGGGATTGGGGCAGACTTTAATGGGCATGTAGGTGAAGGGAACAGAGGTGATGAGGAAGTGATGGGTAGGTATGGCCTTAAGGAGAGGAATGTGGAAGGGCAGATGGTGGTTGGTTTTGGACCTATAGGAGTGGAGGAAGGTGCACACAGGTGGACTATGTTCTATGCAGGAGATGCAACCTGAAGGAGATTGGAGACTGTAAGTTGTTGGCGGGGGACAGTGTAGCTAGACAGCATTGAATGGTGGTCTTTAGGATGGTTTTGGAGGCGAAGAAGAAGAGGAGGAGAGTGAGAACTGAAAGAAGAATAAGATGGTGGAAGCTGAAGGAGGAAGAGTGTAGTGTGAGGTTTAGGGAAGAGGTCAGACAGAGGCTCGGTGGTGGTGAAGAGGTGTTGAATGATTGGGTAACTACTGCAGAAGTGATGAGGTTGGCAGCTAGAAAAGTACTTGGTGTGACATCTGGAAATAAAAAGGGAGACAAAGAGACGTGGTGGTGGAATGAGGATGTGCAGGAGAGCATAAGGAGAAAGAGGTTGGCAAAACAGAAGTGGGATCCACAGAGTGATGAAAAACGTAAGCAGGAGTACAAGGAGATGCGGCAGCAGGTAAAGAGGGATGTGGCGAAAGCGAAGGAAAAGGCATATGAGGAGCTGTATGAGAGGTTGGACACAAGGGAGGAAAAAAGGATTTGTACTGATTGGCCAGACAGAGGGACAGAGAGAAGAGGTGACCATCTGTGAGCAACAGTATGGTTTCATGCCAAGGAAGAGAACAACAGATGCCTTATTTGCTTTGAGAATGTTGATGTAGAAGTATAGAGAAGGACAGAAGGAAATGCATTGTGCATTTTTGGATTTAGAGAAAGCGTATGACAGAGTGCCAAAAGAGGAGTTGTGGTATTGTATGAGGAAGTCAGGTGTGTCAGAGAAGTATGTGAGGGTGGTGCAGGACATGTATAAGGACAGTGTGACAGCAGAGAAGTGTGCAGTAGGAAAGACAGACTGGTTCAGGGTGAAGGTTGGACTGCATCAAGGATCAGCCCTAAGGCCCTTTCCTGTTTGCAGTGGTGATGGACGAGGTCAGACAGGAGTCTCCCTGGACTATGATGCTTGTGATTTGTGGTGATAGTAGTGAGCAGGTTTAGAAGAGCCTGGAGAGGTGGAGATATGCAGTGGAGTGGTGCAGTTACAGGGAAAAGAGATGGAAAAGGTGGAGAAGTTCAGGTACCTGTAGACAACAGTGCAAAGTAATGGAGAGTGTGTTAGAGAAGTGAAGAAAAAAGTGCAGGCAGAGTGGAGTGGGTGGAGAAGAGTGACAGGAGTGATTTGTGATAGAAGGGTATCTGCAAGAATGAAAGGGAAAGTTTATAGGACTGTGGTAAGACCTGCGATGTTGTATGGATTAGAGACAGTGGCATTGAGTAAAAGACAGGAGGCAGAGCTGGAGGTAGCAGAGCTGAAGATTTTAAGGTTTTCGTTGGGAGTGACGAGGATGGTTTATAGTTTATTAGAGGGACAGCCCATGTAGGATGTTTTGTGACAAGGTGAGGGAGGCGAGATTGAGATGGTTTGGACATGTGAAGAGGAGGGCCATGGGGTATATTTGTAGAAGAATGCTAAGGATGGAGCCACCATGTAGAAGGAAAAGAGGAAGGCCAAGGAGGCGGTTCATGGATGTGGTGAGGGAAGACATGCAGGTAGTTGGTGTGAAAGAGGCAGATTTAGAGGACAGTGTGGTATGGAGATGGGTGATCCGCTGTGGCGACCCCTAATGGGAGCAGCCGAAAGAAGAAGAAGAAGAAGAAGAAAGAAGAAGAAGAAGTTCTGCTTGCTGTTAAACTAACTCTGAACTGTATGTTGGTGCTAAGTAGATACAACAAGTGACAATTAAAAACAAGTTCAAAACTCTTCCCTGATTGGTGGCTTGCTGCATCCTTAACCAATTATGTTTTTGTCCACTAATAAATAAAAAAGAACGACTGATGTACACCGACATGTATAATTCCAGTGATAAATTAGTATAAACAGCCTAGAAACGTTTGACAGACAGTTTGTAATACATTTGTGTGTTTGTGTCGAATGCCTGAGTTTTTTTTCACATCTGTAATTTATTTATTTTTTCTTGACTTTGGTGTGACCTGGAGAGTCCCTACATGGTTGACTGGGATAAATAAAGTCATGTGAAAATGGAAGTACACCCTCTTTGAACACTATGGTTTTATGTATAAGGAAATGATCATGACATTCAAACTCATAACATACACTGTATTGTTTATTTCACAAAAATAAAGCCAAAATGGAAAAGCCATGTGTGAAAAACTAAGCACACCTTTATTGCTTTCATAGGAATAAAGAGGCTAAATCATAGCCAGATGCTGCTACTTAAATGCCCTTGCTTATTTGGTCATCAGCAGGAGTCACCACCTCTACAAAAGTCCAAATTTGAGTAGATTGCTTTGAGCAGTTTGCTGGAGATCGTCAGGAGCACCAAAATCCTTGGTGTTCACTTGGCGGATAACCTCACCTTGTCACTCAACACCAGCTTCATCACTAAAAAGCCTAGCAGCATCTCTACTACCTGAGAAGGCTGAGGAAAGCCCATCTCCATCCCCTATCCTGACCACGTTCTACAGAGGGACCATTGAGAGCATCTTGAGCAGCTGCATCATTGCCTGGTTTGAAAACTGCACCTTCTCGGATCGCAAGACCCTACAGAGGATAGTGAGGACAGCTAAAATCATTGGAGTCTCTCTACCCTCTATCATGCACATTTACACCACACGCTGCATCCGCAAAGCCAACAGCATTGTGGACCCCACACTCCCGTCACACACACTTTTCACTCTCCTACCATCAGGGTAACAGTTCCGAAACATTTGGGCCGCCACATCCAGACTGTGTAACATCTTCTTCCCTCAACTAATCAGGCTTCTCAACACAGAACTGAACTGAACTGAACTGAACTCACACACACATACACACACAACTGTGTGACTGATCTGTACAACCCGGACTCAACACACACACTCGTACTCACTTCGCACACCCATGACTTCAGTACCACTCACATTACATCACCTAATTACTACAAACTGTTTACATGCTTTTTTTTTTACATCTTTCCTAAACTGCTGCTATATTTGCTCTTTTGCACAATATTTTGTTTACAATTTGGCTCCTGTTCCATTTTGTTCACTTTGTCTTGTTACAACAGGTTTACTGGCAGAGCTATTTTGTGTTTTGTGTTTTGTCCTGCGCTGTCCTGTGTTGTTTTGCACTGTCTTGTGTTGTCTCTGCACTGTTTGCACCAGATTTCACACATGCACTTTATATGGCGAGGACACTTACTAGTCATTAGCCCTGTGTTTTCTGTTTCTGTGATTGTTGTTTAATGTCGCATCAAGGTTCTGGAGGAACTTTGTTTCATTTCACTGTGTACTGCGTTAGCTATATATGGTTAAAAAGACGATAAAAGCTTCTTGACTTGACTTGACTTGACTTGACTTGACTTGACTTGACTGTGGTCTGGAGCATTCAGATGTGTGTTAACACTATGCCAACGAGGAAAGACATCAGCAATGTAAAATAAGCAATTATTGCTACCCATCAATCTGAAAAGCGTTATAAGGCCATTTTCAAACAATATAAAGTTCATTATTCTACATGAGAAACATTATTTACAAGTGGAAATAATGACAGTTTGGACAGTTGCCAATCTTCCAAGAAATGGACGCCCCAAAGGAATGTGACTAGCTTTTGGAAGAGTCCTAGGTGTGCCACACTTCTCCAGTTAGAGAATTATGGAGGACAATGTTTTGGGAATCTTCAGTGCAGCAGCAATTATTTTTGCAGCCTTTAAAACATTATGACCGGGGAAGTGAATAACACTGATAATCTCTTCATCATGGCATATGTTAGTGGGAGGGATATATAAGGGTTACGGGTGGCCAAGGCTCATTATTGCACATGGGGAGTGAAGTCTGGCCTGTGTGATCTAATCTAACAGACAAGCTACTGTAGCTCAAATTGCTGAAGAAGTAAATGCTGTTTATGCTCAATGGGCCAGAACTGTTTTGGCAGCCAAAGGGGAACCAACATAACATTAGGCAGGTGGTCATAATGTTATACCCTATTGGTGCCCATACAGTTATCCCTGATCAGTGTCATTTGTATACATTTAAATTGTTTAAAAAAAAAATTTGCAGACAGAATATGGAAAGCTTATTTATAAAAACATTGTAAAAAAACACTAAAAAATATATTTTAACCCACTTTTCCATTAGCACAGAAACTAAAACAGAGCAAACATACTTTAACTTCAGATCAAACCTCACCATCTGTAACAGATTATACACATTTGAAAAATGTAATGCTAGCAATGATTCACCAGCTACAATGGGTTGATGGGTAACACCAGGTGTGTGTGTGTGTGTGTGTGTGTGTGTGTGTGTGTGTGTGTGTGTGTGTGTGTGTGTGTGTGTGTGTGTGAGTGTCTGTATGTTTCTGCCTGTGAGAAAAGAAGAGTGTGTGAGAGAGAGAAAGAGAGAGAGAGAGAGAGAGAGAGAGAGAGAGAGAGAGAGAGGTGCGAAAATCAATGTTTTTGCAATATATTTGTCAGAGAATTTATCAATGTTTATTTTATTACTTCCAATAAAATTGCAATATTTTTATCCAGTTGCTGGGCAATTTAACATTGGATAATATCTTTAACTGCTTGGTGTATTTACCTCACATCCACTGTAGCTGGGATTTCAGTTCTTATCTGATTAGTGTGAAACTTTATGTAGTCTTCTGCTGTTGTAGTTCATCTGTCTGAAGCTTATCACAGGTGAATGATAATTGAATGGTAATTAGAGTTATTTGATTGTAGACTACCTGAATTTTTAAATGTAGACCACTAGTCTGGACCAGTCTGGCCATTCTCTCATTAAGAGCACATTACCATGCACAGAAATGCCACTGTATGGTTTCACACGATTCTGTAAAACACAGTATTGCATGTTGCTGTTAAAAAAAAATACTTGCACTGAAAAGCCTACACATTTCCACCACAGCCATTCTGGTGAAAATCATGGAGAACCAAAGACAAGCAATGTAGTTCTGATGAGAACAAACTATGTGCCTGCAAAGTTAAAGGGCACATCTCATCTAAAGTACCAGACCCCATGTCCACAGAACTTGACCCTCGAGGCTACTGGAAGCCTAATAGGTAAGACATGATGGATGTCAACATACATATTGGAAATTCTGTGGAAAAACATATTACCGGTACATTAAACACTGTGTCATTATTTATTTTTTATAAAAATTCAGCTGCAATGGAGAAACCATGTGTGTAATACTAAGTACACCTTATTGTTCATGAGCTTGAATAACAACCCTTATTAGCAATCGTGATTCTCCTTTTTATTGTTCCCTATTGTTAAGTCTTTTGAAATACCCTGAGCATATACATGCTAACTAGCCTTATTCTTCATACACTCACCGGCCACTTTATTAGGTACACCTGCCCAACTGCTGGTTAACACAAATTTATAATCAGCCAATCACATGGCAGCAACTCAATGCATTTAGGCATGTAGACATGGTCAAGACGATCTGCTGCAGTTCAAACCGAGCGTCAGAATGGAAAAGAAAGGTGATTTAAGTGACTTTGAATGTGGCATGGTTGTTGGTGCCAGACAGGCTGGTCTGAATATTTCAGAAATTGCTGACCTACTGGGATTTTCACGCACAACCATCTCTAGGCTTTACAGAGAATGGTCCAAAAAAGTGAAAATATCCAGTGAGCAGCAGTTCTGTGGACGCAAATGCATTGTTGATGCCAGAGGTGAGAGGAGAATGGCCAGACTGGTTTGAGCTGATAGAAAGGCAACAGTAACTCAAATAACCACTTGTTACAACCAAGGTATGCAGAAGAGCATCTCCGAACCCACAACACGTTGAACCTTGAGGTGGATGAGCTACAGCAACAGAAGACCACACCCGGTGCCACTTCTGACAGCTAAGAACAGGAAACTGAGGCCACAATTCACACAGGCTCACTAAAATTAGACAATAGAAGTTTGGAAAAACTTTGCCTGGTCTGATGAGTCTCAATTTCTGCTGCGACATTTGGAAGGTAGGGTCAGAATTTGGCGTCAACAACATGAAAGCATGGATCCATCCTGCCTTGTATCAACGGTTCAGGCTGGTGGTGGTGGTGGTGGTGTAATGGTGTAGGGGATATTTTCTTGGCACACTTTGGTCCCATTAGTACCAATTGAGCATCGTGTCAACACCACAGCCTACCTGAGTATTGTTGCTGACCATGTCCATCCCTTTATGACCACAGTGTACCCATCTTCTGATGGCTACTTCCAGCAGGATAACGTGCCATGTCATAAAGCGTGAATCATCTCAGACTGGTTTCTTGAACATGACAATGAGTTTACTGTACTCAAATGGCCTCCACAGTCACCAGATGTGAATGTCATGGATGTGCAGCTGACAAATCTGCAGCAACTGCGTAATGCTATCATGTCAATAAAGGCAATCTCTGAGGAATTTTGAATCTATGCCATGAAGGATTAAGGCAGTTCTGAAGGTAAAAGGGGGTCCAACTCTGTACTAGTAAGGTGTACTTAATAAAGTGGCCGGTGAGTGTGTAAGTCAAGTCAAGTCAAGTCAAGTCAAGTTTATTTCTATTAGCGCTTTTCACAACAGACATTGTCTCAAAGCAGCTTTACAGAAATCAACAGTCAAGGTGAATGTTGTGCATTTATCCCTGATGAGCAAGCCATGGCGATTGTGGCAAAGAAAAACTCCCTTAAATGTTATGAGGAAGAAACCTTGAGAGGAACCAGACTCAAAAGGGGAACACATTCTCATTTGGGTGACATCAAGAGTTTGATCATAAATCTTTCAACGATACAGAACACTGGAGAGTGAGAACTAACATAAGTACTGGAGTATAAGATTATAAGTAAATGTTCTTTCTACAGTCTTTGGTATAAAAGTAGGAGTTACTGATCTCAACATTTGTGATTATCACAGATCCAGCAACAGCTTCTCCATGCCAGAGCCTTTAAACACTCCAGGAGGTCCAATGTCAAAACTCCACACATGTAGTGGGATCCAAATGGCACTGGCACGTCTCTAGATGGTTCCGGATGTTTGCGAGTTCGGCATCTACTTCTTTAAAATACTTTTTAAAAATCCATAATCTTCACGAGGTGGGACGTGACTGGAGCTGGCCAAACCTCAGGAAGCCTCGGGATGGGAAGAGAAAGAGAAGCAGTGTACAGCAATTAGTGTAGCTGCTGTTCATGATATTAACAGCACAAGTTGATAATGTGCATGTGATCAGATGTTCTGGAGCACAAGGTTATAATGTGAGACGTATGTTATGCATAGGCTTTGCTAAAAAGATATGTTTTTAATCTGCACTTAAACTGGGAGAGTGTGTCTGAACCCCCAAAACTCTGGACTTCTAGTAGTTCCTAGAATAACAAAGTCATTTTAGGAACTACTAGAAGATCTCAGGGATTTGAGATTTCAGGGAGCATGACAGATTGTAGCGTGTTACAATGTAGCATGTTATATGCATATATGTTTTGGAGACAAGGTGAGGGAGGCGAGATTGAGCTGAGAAGAATGCTGAGGATGGAGCCACCAGAAAGGAGGAAAAGAAGAAGGCCAAGGAGGAGGTTTATGGCTGTGGTGTCGGAAGACATGCAGGTACAGTAGTTGGTTTGAAAGAGGCAGATGTAGAGGACATCGGCGGTATGGAGACGGATGATCCGCTAGGGCAAACCCTAATAGGAGAAGTCGAAAGAAGAAGAAGAAGAGTGTAGCAAAAAGACAATTTAATTAAATAATATTATATTGCTTGGATTGTATGATTTATTTCTTTCATATTATTTTACTTGCAACATAAGGAATTTCTTTGATCTTAGATGTTGACTATTTTCAAGGAGGTTTTGTGTTATAACAAAATAAGGATTAGATCAATCTTTTTTTCTTTTGCTGTTACACATTTAACTATTTAAGCTGTATATATATATATATACGGTACATGGTAATAGTTGTACAAAGAGTAAAGTAGAGGACTTAGCAATCATCATTGAGGTGGGAATTGGTTGCACAGTGGTTAAGACATTGGACTTTTGATTAAAGGTTGTAAGATCAAATACCAAGATGACACTTCTTGGTCCTTGAGCAAGGCTCATAACCCTCAACTTCTTAGTTGTATAAATAAGATAAATGTATGTTGCTCTGGATCAGGAAATCTTTCAAATTGTATACATTTAAACCTGTGCTAAGGGTTAGTGGTGAGTAAGTACTGTAATCTGTAAACAGCATTAATTAATATATGCTCCTCTTTCATTAATTAGGAATTAGCCTCATCTTCAGATTTGTAATGATCATTAGCAAATTGCAGAGGGTCTAATCTTGTAGGAAACATGGAGCAGATGAGGTTTCTGACATGCTCCTTAAAGCATGTGTTAATAAATAAAATGAGTGTTACAGGTAGTCAGTCATTCAGTCATGTTTTTAGGAACAGGCACAATGTAGACAGAGTGAAAAACACATTAAAGATGTCCTTGAACATACTCAAGGGGGATGCCATTTGGGCCATTTGCTTTGCAGGTGGTGACTGGTTCAAAGCCAGCCCTTTATCAGCATGATCTGTTTCCAGCAGTGACAGAAGTGTTCATTGGCTTGTCTTTGGCAAACATTTTTTGTATAATTGATCCCAAAGGAATGGATCAATATTGTGTCCATCAACACTTTAGGGATCATGATGCAGTGGCTTTTTTTGCCAATAATTCTGTGCCATCTTGGGGGGGGGCTGTGTGTGGGTGGGGGGGGTTCCTGTTTCTCCACTTCATGTCCTTTTTTTAGCTTCCCTTTCCTGGGTTTTTAGTCCCTTTCTGTCCCTAAAAGTAGGCAGAACCTGTGTGCAAGTTCACTTTTACATAAATAATATTTCCATACTTTACTACATACCAACTGTATATATATATATATATATAGGATAGTATAGTATAGCAAACACCCATTAAGCCCGATTTTATCATTGGGTGCAATCACCTCGGGTTGAATATAGTTCCATTAATTAGTCACATTCATTAAAAGAAATTTGCTTTTTGTGATGCTTTCTAATATTTTTATATGGACTGAACTGGGCCTTTAGATACATTCCTGGGGCTTGTTACTATCTGCCTTTTGGGCTTTAATGCCATTTTCAGTCAGGGCTTTTAAACTGTTTCTTGGCTACTTTTTTTTTGCTGCAAAGATGTATCCAAAGGAGGTGCTGACAGACACGACAAAAAGCTAAAAAAAGTTGGTTAGCCATCAAGGTTGGGCTACAATGCAGCAGCATTATGCTATGAAGGAGTTAAAAATCCCTGGCAGAAGACCTAAAAGCTCAGAAGGGATTTGCACTGAAAAAACAAAATAATGTCAGAGAGAGAACAATGGCAAGTAAATTTTATTCATTTTTCATGATGCAATGCCGTCTATGTAAAACAAAGATATCTGTCATAGTAGTGCAAAGTCAAAACACATCAAAATAAACTGTGAACCAATCATAGGTTGATGTCTACTGTAAGAAAGTTTCAAACAAACAAACAAATAAATAAATCACTGGTCTCTTCTCTTTATTACCCCTGAGTGTACCCAGACCCCACTTTAGGTACCACAGGGTTTAAATGAAATAGACTCCGGTCTATTTACATTTTAATTCTAGTTTATTTTGTCTTTTTTTATTATTGTAATTATTAAATAAAATTTTTAATTAAAAGAGACAATAATCATTGGAATAGTGAATTATCCATCAATTTAAGATCATTAAATGACAAAGATTTATTTATATATTATTTATGATAATGTAGAAAGACAGACAGACACTGGAAACATACAGTATTGTGCAAACATTTTAAGCAGATGGGAAAAATGCTGTAAAATATGCTTATAAGAAAAATGGAAAGTAAATGAACAGATGATAAATTCAAATTAAATCATTATTTGGGGTGAACATCCTTTGCCTGCAAAACAGCATAAATTTTTCTAGGTACACTTGAACAGTTTTTAAAGAAGCTTTGCACCTTCTGATTTAAACTAATTTGATGGATAAGTATCTGCCTGTATTTTTGAACATTGGCATTTGGAACATTGGCATTTTATGAACGGGATTTCATTATGACTTAAATTGGTCAGTATAGAGGAGCTCATGGAAGTCTACCAGTGCACATGGAGCATTCTGAAGCATGGAGCAAAGGTCCTCAGGTTGTGAACTTCTCCCAGGCCTTGGATGCACATGCTATTTCTGACATTCCAAGAGCTGCCAGTGTTCTGAGATGCTCAATGTGCACTGGTAGACTTCCATGAGCTCCTTTATACTGACCATACTTAGTCATAATGAAATCCCTTTCAGCTGTCAAACAATGCTAAAGGTGACTGAACAAATTTAAAGAGAAATGGTCTGTACTAACATGTTTATTGTCATTGCTCAGGGTCTGGTTTCAGGGAATCGAGCCAAAACAGCCCCGAGGATGTACGAGTTTCCACACAGCGCACTAACACACTGTTCTGTTTCTCCAAACGCCTGAAACTCGTCAGTGACTGAACAAAGTAAAGGCGGAGTCGCGCGCACAAAACGGCTCGCCGTGATTCATTTGAAGCCTCTGCGCGCCAGACCTGATCGTCCTCACGTCGGAAAATACAACCACGGGTTTATTTTCTAATCAGTTCGTTTTTCGCCGGAACAGGAACAATGGCAAACCATCATTTTCTAACTCTATACCTACACTGTGTGTGAGAGAATTACAGGAGCGCATGAAGAGTGAAAGAGGGAGAGAGAGAGCAATGAGGAGCAGCTTCAGACTCAATGTAATGGACTTAGCTGTCCTCATTCTCCGCCTTCAACTGAGTGTAAGGGCTCCACAAGGTAAAAATGTGTTGTTCTATCCAGTTTCAGAATAAACAGCAAAAAAATGATTAAGTAATTTAAGATGTTCAGAGCTGGAAAATAGGTTACTTTTTAAATGTTTTTTTGTTTGTTTGTTTTTAACTCGTGAGTTAGATATACATGAAGCACTTTAGTGTTATGGTTTTGCTTATTATTATTATTATTACTATTATTATTATTATTATTATTATTATTATTATTGTTGTTGTTGTTGTTGCTGTTGTTGTCACTTTTAGATGACACTTATAGGCGTCACTTTTGACCCATACTGGGAAGGATATAGGTTTAAGATTAAAGAGTTTTCTAGGTCAAATTGATAAAACACTAAGTCTCATAGTTAAGAGAATAAGTTATTTATTCTGTTGTATTTATTGTATAAATTTGGACAGAATCCTCTGTGTGTGTGTGTGTATGTGTGTGTGTGTGTGTGTGTGTGTGTCCTGTACAGCGTGTGCTGTAGTGCCTCCTTTACTGAATCTCCTTCTCATGCACGCATGTATTTGCTACTTGCTGTTTGTAAGTTATTTGTTAATCCAAACTAAAAAAAATAGACTGTGGCAGTAATTTTATTTTATTTTATTTTATTTAAACTGTCATTTAACTGGGGCTAAATTTTTATGAAGACATTTTCAGTTATATTTTGTATGTCAGACTGAATATTATTGTCCCTTCTTACTTCTCCTCTAGTACAGTTTTCAGACAAAACCAATCACCAGACAGACAGATACGCGTAAAATATCTTAAAGGGACATTATTATTATAATTATTATTATTATTAGTACTAGTAGTAGTATTAATGTTTTTTTTTTTCCTATTTCCTATTAATTGTCATTCATCCCATCTACATTCACACTCTTCCTGAAAAACGAGTTGAAGTGTAAATCTGCTTTGTCTAGGCAACTTGGCCAGAAACTTTAATCCTGTCAAAGTTAATCTGCTGCCTAGCAAAAATGCCTCCCACATCACCCCCAAATCAACATGCAAAACCACGATTTCTTGTTTGTGTGGTCGGATCCATATCAGAATTACTTTGACATTTCTTAGTCCATAGATTATACAGTGGACCACAGTGGAAGTATTGTTATGGAAACTAAATGGCAAAAACACTTCTATTAAACAAGATTATCATGACATTATAAGACAAATAAATTCTGAACGATGTAAATGTAAAGCAAAAGTGCAGTGTAAATAATATTTTGAGAAAAGGCTGGATTATAAGAAGGAAAACGTAATGTATTTCAACTGTCAAATTGTTTATTGACTTTCATTAATTAAAGACATTTCATTTGCAATTCATTTGGAAAAGCAATTCACTTGGAACCTGAAAAAAAAAGAAAACCAATCAGAGTAATTTCATTATTATTGGCAATATGAAACCATTAGTCTACCAACAACCAGACATTAAAGGTCAGCCGAGAAAAACTTTACAGTTATTGACAAAAAAAATTTGAGATATGTGAAGAAAAACAAAGTCAGTGACATCATAGTGACATCATCCACAGGGACATCACAAACTATTGTTTGAACAAGACTTTGACAGAAGAAATATTGAGGACACACCACAATATGTAAACAATTAATTAACGGTAAGACTTAGATGGCTACATTGGAATTTGTAATGAAATACAGAGCGCTGGAACCCAGATTACTCTGCTGCCAAAGTAATGTAAATGTACAATGATAATACTGTACTCTTAATAATACATTTTAATATATTTTTATGATAATATTATTTATTTTTTACACAATTTAAATATTGTAAAATATTCCAAAACATGCTTATATTAAAATATTTAAAAAATTAGGTTCACTCGATAATGACAATAAAAGACAAAGACATGTGACCCTGGCTATATAAGGAGCAGTCTGTAGAAATTAAAATATAGAAAGATTCAGTTAAATGGATGCAGAGATTGGCTTGAAGTAGCAGAAGTAACATGTAGCTGTTGCATGTATGATATATTAACCTGTAGTGCTGTAAGAGATTGGCCCTCATTCATCAATATTTAAGTACAGTTGTGTGTAAATGAACAACAAGAAAAAAAATCCTAAAATATTTTTATTTACAAATGCTTTTGTAAATGCTGATCTTATTTTCACTTGGAATGTAGATTGATAAATCGGTTGCAATGATCATACAAAAATTTAAATAACTCTGGCTTCATTTTTGCACCATAGTCCAGCTTGGATATGTAGATGCTCTGGAGGAGAGGGGTCAGCATGGGAACTCTGATGCGTCTGCAGCTATTGTCTGACCAATTATATAGCAAGCTGCGGAGCACTGGGTATTGTGACACCTTTCTATCATAAATGGCATATTATTTCTTTCAGCAATTTGTGCCACAATAGACCTTCTGTGGGATTGAACCAGACCAGCTTGCCTTTGCTCCCCACATCCATCGATGAGTAGTGGATGCTCATGACCCTGTCACTGGTTCAACAGTTGTCTTTTCGTAGACCACTTTTGTACGTACTATCCAATGCATAATGGAAATATCCCACAATGCTCTGATTAAATAATCAACCCATTACAATTGGTCTGTGTTCAATTCAAAGATCCCAGCCCATTTGATCTACTTCCAATGACTCAACTTTGGGAAGTGAACCATAACCCTTGCTGGGTGATACAGACGCTACAGACTTTACGAACTTTTCGCGGATACGAACAAACCTGTCCTTAAATTAAAATTTGTTTAGAGTAGAAAAAATTCCAAACGTAGGAGATCCGCTGCGAGCTAGTAGTCTAAATGATGCACACTGTACTAGGGCGAATATATATATTTTTTATGAATTTTTGTATTTGTTTTTACAAAATATTGTATACAGTATTTCAATTATTTCGATTTGTATAAGTATATTTTATTGTCTAATAGTATTTCTAGCTCTTACATCATTAGGATATATCCGTATTCAATAGCCAACACAGTAACAACTTACAAACAAATTCATGGTACGAACGGTCGTTCGTAAAGTGGGGAGCGTCTGTATATCCTACCTCTTAACTGGTACCAATGTATCAAGATAATGATACATAAACAATTTATTTGTGTCACCTTTAAGTGTTTGTGGCTAATTTGTGAATATAAATGTATTTATATTGAACCACTAGAAAGCCTTTGCATAGACAGCTGTTAAATAATGTTTTAACTGCAGTGATTCTGCCCATTCAGCCACATAGAACAGGTTGCAATTGAGAAAAAAAATGCTTTTTTTATTGTAAATTAATTGTCCATGCATTAATAGTACACTAGGTTTTATTGAATGCCCCAGTGTGACATACTGATTCAAATAAACAAATATGTGATTTATGAGCACTTTTTTAAACTTTTTTTTAACACATGCAATCATGGTACACTCACTGTACAATTTATTTGTTATAGCCAAGACACATTCTCAGAGTCTGTGCCAAGGTGCAATGAAATGATTCAGCCTTTCACTATTACACTTTGTTTTGAGTAATTGAAGACCATTCGATGGAAAATATGGCAACAGAGAATCATGTCAGTCAAAAGTTTGTGTTACTTGAATCTAGGAATAAACCACAAGCACAAGCATTGAATTTATTTAGCATTCTTGGTAATGCAGTAATCATTGATATACATTGTAAGCTTTGAAATCATAGCTCTTGAAGTCATGGAGATAAATTTGGTGAGGAATTTTGTGCTGACTACAGCAGTGGTGTTCACACAGGAGTTTTCCAATAAACCAATAGTAAAGTCTGAATAATGAAGTGTGTAAAGCTGATCATAATTCTTGCCACCATTTTAGCCAGTCTTTGGCACACTGGAGTTCACAGAGCATGATGATAGAAGGAATTTAGAAGATTTCAGTTTCTTATCTCACAAGATTGATGTACATTGATTGGACCAGTCACTGAAACAGGTGCAGATGCTTGGGGAAGCTCAGGACTTGATGCAGTCAATTTGGGCTTGTAGTATATGTCCGATATGTTTTTACTTATGTAAATTATGTAAGTTTATTTTATAGATGCCATATACCAGTGTTAAACAAAGAAACCTACAGAAGTATTAAAAGTTATTTACTGTATTAAATCCTCCAGTACCAATGCATCTTTTATTGAAAAGTTAATTTCTGTGTGAAATTTTTAATTATTGTGGCATGCTACTGCATTAGCTTTACTCTTTATTGCCAGATTTATACCACTGCTGGGGCAACAATAGATGCACTATGAAATTTGCACTGGAAAAGCAGCCCAACAACAAGTGATGCAGTTTATACACCAGGTTTGGCTATAATTCAATAACACCATTGTAAATCATAAACTTGACATCTGGTACTAAAACTTGTCACCTGGGACTGTGTGAAGGTGTGAGAGCGATGAAGCTTGTCAAGAGCACCTTCCCCAATATGTCCTGACTTGTTTTGCAAGCTTTTGGCAATGCACCACTTACTCTTAGGTCAAAGTTCAGAAACACTTTAGTAAAATCTTAACAAACATTCTGCAGTGTGCAAAAGGATGAAATGGACATGGACAACATAAGTATAGTTTTCTATACTACATTCTTAATTTGTCTAAGTGCACCATATAAACTCATAAAAATTCCACAACACCATATTGTTGTGTTTTGTGTTTTGCTTTCCATTAGCTATCTATATTATATTTAAAACGAAACAGGTCCCTCCTACATGAAGACACTGATCAGTTTTATACCATGTTGTCTTTAAGCTACAATTATAGCCTGATCCACCATCCTTTAATACACAGATTCTTAGGTATTTTAGTAATTATTTCCTGACTTTCTAAACTGTTTATTGAAGTAAAAATACATAAACCATCTTTTTATAACTCAGTTTAGCTTTAATGTGCTTATGGACCATTTTATGTGAGGAAGTGACATCTTTGATCCTAGGACATTTAGCTAACATGCACACTGAAAACACATTGGTAGGAGGCAGATTATACACAATGATGTTGTAACAGTTTATTTATTCTTGCAACAAAATAAAAAGTCAAAATTTAAACTAGGACAAAGTTGTTCTGTGCTGCTCTGCTGGACACTGACTAACAACTTAAGGATATCTACTGTTATTTAAAACCATCAACACATGATGAATTAGATTAATTTGTTCAGCTAGCATTGTATTGCATGCAGCTCCTTGTTCATTCGTGACCACATGGCTACACAGTTCACCTAATCACCTAAACATTTCAAAACATTTTAGAGCTCGGGAGATCACTACTCTTGGTTTATTATACATCAGGGAGTAAAACTACATTAGCTACAGCCGATTAAATAGCATCATCTCTCTCTTTCCACAACTCCCACTATTCCAAATCACGGGTCTTGTGGTATTATCTTCAGATCTTATTCATAGTACATAGAATTTACAGTACATCATTCATAACCTTGAATTTCATTCCCTACAATTGAATAGATTTCAGTTAGCAATGTGCTTCAATATTAGCATATACTGTACATACAGACTTACATTTACATTTGCGGCATTTAGCAGACGCCCTTGACCAGAGCGATGTACAGAAAAGAGAAGAGCCTTTGAGTATACTTACCTCTTATTCTAAAGGGATGGTGGTACGAGTCGAGCAGTACTGGAGGATCTCAGACAGCGTGGTGCAGTTTGAGGTGTGCTGAGGTCTCTGAGATAAGGTGGTGCTGGTCCATTTTTTGCCTTGTAGGCAAGCATCAGTGGACATACCCAGCAATGCACACTAATAACCTCCCTGGTTACCTTTAACTTGCTGCAGCCCTCACCAAACACAAGATAAACATCTTATTTTGTGCTGAGGAAGCACTTGTAGGCATCCAGACGCCAATAAATCTTTACCGCTTCTCTCATGTAGACACACTCTGTCTCAACCAGATAATATTACACATCTGGATATGGTACTTTAGGTAAACATTTATTGTATTGAGTGAACAGTTTTTGCCCAAATTTCTGATTTAAGGGGTCCAGTAAATCAACATTATAATCTATTTTTAGCTATTATAAATATCGTAACTCTCCTGTTTTATCTAAACCTAAAAAGGATGTTAGTCAATTGTTGCCTACCAGTCACTTACTGTTTAAGGCTGTAGTAATTTTACACGTATTCAGAAAGTGTTTTGACGTGTTCCTTTTTCACATTGTGTTACGTTGCAACTTATGTTAAAATGCATGTATTCAGAATATTTGCTACCACAAATTTAGTTCAGGGACATCCCATTGCTCTTGGTCATCTTTGAAATGTCACAGACTTAACATGAATGCTGTAACATGTAATTGTATGGACATGAACACAACTGTTTATAGAATGTCTATCTACTTCTGCATATCAGACCAATTACCTAGCCATAAGTTCAAAGTGGTCAGAGATAGGATGGTGTAATGCACATGGATGGGGATAGAGGCTTTTTTTTATCGTATTGAAGGTTCTTAAGTACACAGTGGACTTCATAATTCTTCAGTGGAAGAAGAACCAAGACTCTTTCTAGAGCTGGCCACCCAGGCAAACCAAGCAATTGTGCTATAAATTCACCTGCATAATTAGAAATTACCACCACTTGTGAGAGCTCATGTAAATGTTTAATTGACATGAATTATTATATAGAGAACAAATATAAAGGACATGGTTGTAACAAACTAGTTTAACATACATCCTCATTCTTGTTAGTTATATGAATAGGGTTAGTCTTTATCATCATAGGCTTCCTTCCTCATCTCATAATAGTTATCTTTCTTTCTATTGGGAAAAGAGGAGTTTAAACCCCTCTTTTACTCCGGTCTCTGCAATGTGATAAGAGTACAAAGCAAGTGTATTGTCACAATAACACACAATTTGCTAATTGGCATTCTTTCACGTGATCATAAACTGCAGTTCATATCATGGAATAAAGTTTATAAAAATGACATTTCCCTCTTTTGAACATAAACAGGACCAGTCAAATGTTTGGACACATCTCCTTCAGTGTTTTTGAATATTTTCAACATTGTTAATTAATACTGAAGACATATAAGCTATAAAACATGTATGGAATTATGTAGTAAACAACACAGAGGTTAAACAACCGAGAATGTGATTTATATTTTTTAGATTGTCCAAAGTAGCTAAATTTAGCTTTACTGTAATGACAAACTTATGGCATTCTATTATCAGATTCACAAGGTGGTCCGCTGAAAAAATATTCAGTTCACAGGTGTGCCTAGTGATGAGTTAATTTGTGAATTTTTTTGCCCTCTTATTATCATTAATTGTCTTGTGCAGAGGAAAGGGTGACTGCAGAGTCAATAGCCTTATTAGTGGTACTACAACTACTAAAAAAACTTATATTATGGCAAGAAACACTAAGTAAAGTAAGTATCTCTGCTACAAGGGCTAAGTTTATTAGCATTACCAGTCATTACATGATGTGGCCTCCAAAATCCAGCCATTAGGGTTTCACAAGCCAGTGCCGGTCCCAAGCCCAGATAAATGGGGAGGGTTGTGTTAGGAAGGACATCTAGCGTAAAACATGTGCCAAATGAAATATGCGGATCACAAATAAGAATTTCATACCGGATCGGTCGAGGTCCAGGTTACCAACAACCGCCACAGGTATAGTTAGCCTACAGGATACCGGTGGAAATTGGGCTACTGTTGGCCAAAGAAGGAAAAAGGAGAGGAGGAGGACGTCTACAGAGATGGCAGGGAAAGGAGAAGTGTAGGAGAGAGGAGGTTAGGGTTGGTACTTAAAATGTTGGTACTATGACTGGTAAAGGGAGAGAGGTAGATGATATGATGGAAAGAAGAAAGGTAGACATGTTGTGTGTTCAGGAGACCAAGTGGAAAGGGAGTAAGGCTAGGAACATTGGAGGTGGGTTTAAACTGTTCTACCATGGTGTAGATAGAAAGAGGAATGGTGTAGGTGTAATCCTGAAGGAAGAGTACAGTAAGAGAGTACTGGAGGTGAAGAGAGTTTCTGATAGGGTGATAAACGTGAAGCTGGAAGTTGAAGGGTTGATGATACATTTCATTAGTGCTTATTTACATTTACATTTACATTTGCGGCATTTTAGCAGACGCCCTTATCCAGAGCGACGTACAAAAGTGCTTTGAGTCTCTAGTAATGAAGAAATCTACACTGGTACACCAGATTACAAATATAAATATAACTCTTGAATTCTACAAACTTGGAAAGTGCTAATTTAAGTGTTTCAGGAAGAGGTACGCCTTCAGTCGTCGCTTGAAGATGGTCAGGGACTCCGCTGTACGGACATCTAGGGGAAGTTCATTCCACCACCTCAGTGCCTGAACAGAGAAGAGCCCTTAAAGTGTACTTACCTCTCATTTTGAGAGAAGATGGTACCAGTTAAGCAGTGCTGGAGGATCTCAGACAGCGTGGTGCAGTGCGAGATGTGATGAGGTCACTGAGGTAAGATGGTGCTGGTCCATTTTTGGCCTTGTAGGCAAGCATTAGTGTTTTGAATCTGATACGTGCAGCTACTGGAATCCAGTGAAGGGAGCGCAGCAGTGCGGTGGTGTGGGAGAACTTGGGCTGATTGAACACAAGTGGTGCAGCTGCATTTCAGATCATTTGCAGTGGACAAATAGCGTTCAGGGGAAGACCTGCCAGCAAAGAGTTGCAGTAGTTGAGTCTCGAAATGACAAGAGACTAACCAAGCACCTGGCCAGCCTGTGTGGACAGAAATAGTCGAATCCTTCGGATGTTGTAAAGAAGAAATCGTCAAGAACGAGACACATTAGAGACATGTGGAAAGAAGGACAGTTCATTGTCCATAGTTACCACAAGGTTACGAGCAGTGGCTGAAGGGGAGAGCAGAGAGTGAAGTGTTTTCTGAAGATCTTGACCTGGAGATGAATCACCTGGGATGACAAGCAGTTCTGTTTTGCTGGGGTTGAGTTTTAGTTGGTGAGCACTCATCCATGAAGATATGTCTATCAAGCATGCCAAGATCCGAGCGGAAGCTGTGGTATATGATGGAGGGAGTGATTAGTTGAGTGTCAAATCAAATTAAATCAAATCAAATTTTATTTGTCACATACACATACATACAGGGTATGACATGCAGTGAAATGCTTTTTATGATGGTACAGGATGAGGGAATAAAATGGGGTAAAAAGGAGAATAAAAATTATAAATACAAAATTTTAAAAGAAAATTATAATAACAACAAGAAAAAGAAGCCAGATAAATAAGGATATATATATATATATATATATTCTTCTTCTTCTTCTTCTTCTTCTTCTTCTTCTTCTTCTTCTTCTTCTTCTTCTTCTTCTTCTTCTTCTTCTTCTTCTTCTTCTTCTTCTTCTTCTTCTTCTTCTTCTTCTTCTTCTTCTTCTTCTTCTTCTTCTTCTTCTTCTTCTTCTTCTTCTTCTTCTTCTTCTTCTTCTTCTTCTTCTTCTTCTTCTTCTTCTTCTTCTTCTTCTTCTTCTTCTTCTTCTTCTTCTTCTTCTTCTTCTTCTTCTTCTTCTTCTTCTTCTTCTTCTTCTTCTTCTTCTTCTTCTTCTTCTTCTTCTTCTTCTTCTTCTTCTTCTTCTTCTTCTTCTTCTTCTTCTTCTTCTTCTTCTTCTTCTTCTTCTTTCGGCTGCTCCCATTAGGGGTCGCCACAGCGGCTCATCGGTCTCCATAAAACCCTGTCCTCTGCATCTGCCTCTTTTACACCAACTTCCTGCATGTCTTCCCTCACCACATCCAAAAACCTCCTCCTTGGCTTTCCACTTTTCCTCCTACCTGGTGGCTCCATCCTCAGCATTCGTCTACCATTCTTCTCCTATAAACGTTCCCTTTCATTTTTGCAGATACCCTACTGTCACAAATCACTCTTGTCACTCTTCTTCACCCACTCCACCCTGCCTGCGCTCTTTTCTTTACACTGTTGACCCCAGGTACCTGAATTCCTCCACCTTCTCCACCTCTTCTTCCTGTAACCGCACCACTCCACTCCCTCTCATTTACGCACATGTACTCTGTCTTACTCCTACTGACTTTCATTCCCCTTCTCTCCAGTGCATATCTCCACCTCTCCAGGCGCTTCTCAACCTGCTCACTACTCTCACCACAAATCACAATAACATCTGCAAACATCATAGACCAGAGAGACTCCTGTCTGACCACTGCAAACCACTGTCATCACCACTGCAAACAGGAAAGGGCTCAGGGCCAATCCTTGATGCAGTCCAACCTTCACCCTGAACCTGTATGTCGTTCCTACTGCACACTTCACTGCTGTCACACTGTACTCATACATGTCCTGCACCACCCTCACATACTTCTCTGACACACCTGAGTTCGTCATACAATACCACAACTCCTCTCCTGGCACTCTGTCGTACGCTTTCTGTAAATCCACAAATACACATTGCAATTCCTTCTGTCCTTCTCTATACTTCTTCATCAACATCCTCAAAGCAATTAAGGCATCTGTGGTGCTCTTCCTTGGCATGAAATCTGTTGCTAAAAGGTGGTCACCTCTTTTCTCTGCCTGGCTTCCACTACTCTTTCCCATAACTTCATGGTGTGACTGATCGACTTAATTCCCCTGTAGTTACTGCAGGTCTGCACATCTCCCTTGTAGTCCCTTGTGGGACTACAAACCCACAGCTCAACCAACCAGCAGTGCCTTTCAACCGAACGAACTGAATCACTTTTTTGCTCGTTTTGATCAAAGCACAGGATATTTTACATCAACCATGGACTCTGCTACTGCTTACAGCCCACTTTCAATCTCAACAACGGACGTCTATTCAGTGTTCAGCAGAGTGGATGCACGTAAGGCAGCTGGCCCGGACGGCATACCTGGACGTGTTCTCAGAGCATGCGCTGGACAACTGGCACAGGTTTTTACTGACATTTTCAACCTGTCACTGGCCCAAGCCACGGTACCAACATGCCTGAAGACCACTACTATCGTACCAGTGCCTAAGCACTCAGCTGCTAAATGCCTGAACGACTTTCGCCCGGTTGCACTCACCCCCATTGCTATGAAGTGCTTTGAGAAACTGGTCCTGAATCACCTCACTGCGGGCCTACCACCTACACTGGACCCATACCAGTTTGCCTATCGCCCAAACAGGTCAACAGAGGATGCAGTTTCCACAGCTCTTCATTCTGCTCTCACCCACCTGGATAAAAGCAACACGTACATCAGAATGCTGTTCATTGACTTTAGCTCTGCGTTCAATACAGTCCTCCCCACTGTACTGATCACTAAGCTCAGTGAACTGGGTATCTGCACCTTCACTTGCAGATGGATTCTGGACTTTCTCACCAACAGACCTCAATCTGTCAGGTTGGGAAACCAAGTATCCTCAACCCTAATTCTGAACACTGGCATACCGCAGGGCTGTGTTCTGAGCCCACTGCTCTACTCCCTGTTCACCCACGATTGTGCTCCTCTGTATAACTCCAACATCTTCATCAAGTATGCAGACGACACCACCGTGGTCGGCCAGATCGACAACAACGACGAATCGGCCTACAGGGAAGAGATTCGTAATCTGGCAGCATGGTGTGCTACCAACAACCTGACCCTCAACGCCACAAAGACCAAAGAGCTCATTGTGGACTTCCGGAAATCCAACAGCAGGAGACATCTACCAGTCAACATCAACGGAACCGAGGTAGAGCGAGTCTCCAGCTTTAAGTTCCTGGGAGTTCACATCTCTGAGGATCTGTCATGGCAGCAGAACACGTCAGCTCTGGTTAAAAAAGCACAACAACGCCTGTACTTCTTGAGAAGTCTCAAGAAATCTCATCTGTCCCCAAGGATTTTAACGAGCTTCTACCGCTGCATCATTGAGAGCATCCTGACCAACTCCATCACTGTATGGTACGGAGGCTCCACTGTGTGTGAACGTAAAGCACTGCAAAGGGTGGTCAAAACCGCCCAACGCATCACTGGCACCCAACTACCTTCCATTGAACACCTTCACCACAGCAAATGTCTGCGCAGAGCTCACAGCATCAGCTAAGGACTCTTCACATCCCAGTCATAAACTGTTTAACCTCCTTCCATCAAGAAGGAGATACAGGAACTTACGTACCAGAACCAGCAGGTTCAGGGACAGCTTTTTTCCATCCACCATCACACTACTGAACTCAACACTACACCGCTAAATCACTACAAAACAAACATAACAAAGACTGTATATAACCCTGTACAATACATGTACATACTTCATATTATATCTTTCACTCCTCATTACATCAAAAAAAAACTCCTCATTACAAAAAAAAGGGTGATGATGGAGAGAGTGGGCTACTTTTTTTTTTTTTTTTNNGGTGATGATGGAGAGAGTGGGCCAGTTTTTTAGATGCTGGGTTTTTCTGGTTTGAACTCCGAATGGCCTGCGGGAAGAAGCTCCTCCTCATTCTCTCTGTGTTCACTTTCAGAAGCATGTCCCTGAACGCAACAGAGAAAAGAGTCCATTGTTGGGATGGCTAAGGTCCTTCAGAATCTTCCTGGCTCTGGTCCTGCACTGCGTGCTGTAGATGTCCTGCAGGTCAGGAAGCTCGGTGTGAATGGTATGTTTAGCTGAACGCACCACCCTCTGGAGGACTCGCCTGTCCTGCATGGTGCTGTTCCCAAACCAGGAAGTAATGCTACCCGTCAGAACGCTCTCAATGGTGCAGGTGTAAAAAGTCTTAAGCACCTGAGAGGGTAGTTTAAAGTCCCTTAAGCGTCTCAGATGGTACAGGTGCTGCCGGGCCTTCTTCACCAGGGTGTTGATGTGACAGGACCAAGACAGGTCCTGTGTGATGTGAACATCCAAGTACCGGAAACTGTCCACTCTTTCCACTGGAGTCCCGCAGATGTTTAGCGGTTGGTATGACCGCTCCCGCTTTGTGCTGAAGTCCACAATCAACTCCTTATTCTTGCTGACGTTCAGGAGAAGGTTGTTCTCCTGGCACCATCTCTCCAGGTTTTTAACCTTCTGTAGGTAGGCCGTCTCGTTGTTGTTGGAGATCCGGCCCACCACAATGGTGTCGTCAGCAAACTTGATGATAGTGGTGGAGTTGGAAGTGGCCACACAGTCATACGTGTACAGTGAGTACAGCAGGCTCAGAACACAACCCTGGGGAGCTCCTGTGCTAAGGGTGAGGGTGGATGAGGTGTGTTTTCCCACCCGTACAGCTTGTGGTCTGTCAGTCAGGAAGTTTGAGATTCATTGATACAGCGGCTGGGTAAATCCCAGGACCTCCAACGTAGAGGTGAGTGTGGAGGGAATTATAGTGTTAAATGCTGAACTGTAGTCAACAAACAACATCTTTGTGTAATTCCTGTTTCTTTGGTCCAGGTGGCTGATTGTAGTGTGGAGAAGATGTGCAATTGCGTCCTCAGTCGAACGGTTCTGACGGTATGCAAACTTTAGTGGGTCCAGTGGGTCCGGTAGTGAGGCAGTGATGAAGTCTCTGACCAGTCTCTCGAAGCACTTCATCACTACTGTGGTCAGAGCTACAGGGCGATAGTCATTGAGGCAGGCGGGCAGAGGTTTCTTCGGGACAGGAACAATGGTGGACTGTTTGAAGCATGAGGGGACAACAGACTGTTCCAGAGAGAGGTTGAATATCTCAGTGAACATCGGTGCTAGCTGGTCAGCGTAGGCTTTCAAAACCCGACCTGTGATGCCATCTGGTCCTGCTGCCTTCCTGGTATTCACTCTCTTGAATGCCCTCCTCACTCATGCTTCGAGATGGTGAATGTGGTTACCTCTCCGGCTCTCTCAGCGTGCATGCTGGTTGTGCCTCTAGCGTGGTTAGCTGCAGCCTCGAAACGAGCGTAAAAGGTGTTTAGCTTGTCTGCCAGAGAAGTGTCCACATTTACCATTCTGGAAGATGGTGTTTTATAGTCCGTTATTGTCCTTAGTCCCTGCCACAGGCTCCTAGAGCCACCTTGTTGGAACTGTGACTCCAGTTTCCTCCCATAGTGCTGCTTTGCATCCTTCACCGCTCTGTGAACACTGTAAGATGCAGCCTTGTATTCATCCATGTCCCTGGTGGCGAGCCCCGTGTTGTAGGCAGCGGAGCAGGATCTTAGAGCGTCGCGGATGGTTTTATGCACCCACGGCTTCTGGTTGGGAAACATTCTGATAGTGTTTTTTTGCACCGTATCATCCGTTAGTTTCCCGATGAATCCCACAACGGCTTCCGTAAACATGTTGACATCATCAGAGCTGCGACAAAACATGTCCCAGTCTGCGTCATCCAAAGCGTCCTGCAGAGCGGCCACCGATTGGTCAGTCCAGCGCGACCCTCCTCTGAACCAGAGCTTCCTGTTTTAGCCTTTGTTTGTAAACAGGCATTAGGAAGATGGCAGCATGGTCCGATTTCCCAAACGGTGGACGTGATTGTGCCTTGTAGCTGTTCTTGAATGTTGTGTAGCAGTGGTCCAGTGTTGTTTCGCCCCTGGTGGGGCAGGTGATGTGCTGATGAAAGTTCGGGAGTGCGCGCTTGAGGGGACTCCTGATGCTGTATTTGGTGTTGCGTTAGTGACTCATGTAAGTCCCATACTGCAGTGTCCGTATCCGCTGTATCCCTCGCGGACGCCGGTACAGGTCAGGTCCTTTGTTCTTCCTCAGGATCTCGCTCGGCCAGCATGGGTCCGGGTTTAAAAGCAGCAAAAGGTGAATGCATTGTACACCAATAGATATGAGTGTCTCTGTCATATCTAATGATGTTCATCTTGTGTAGTTGGAACTAAAACTATTTAAATAAAAGTATAAAATAAACAAAAAAAGAAAAAACTTAGCCAGCGCAATTGTGATGGCAGCCGACCTCACCGGCGCCATCTTGGATGTCATCTGCATAGCAGTGATAAGAAAACCCATGTGTGGATATGACTTCACCAATGGAGTGGGTATAGAGGGAGAAAAGGAGGGGACCGAGTACCGAGCCTTGTGGGACACCAGTGGTGAGTCTGCACGGGGCAGATGTGGATCCGCTCTATGTTACCTGGTATAAGCGACCTTCCAGGTAGGAAGCAAACCATTCCCATGCTGGTCCGCGGATACCGAGGCTCTTGAGGGTTGACAAAAGTTTCTTGTGGTTGACTCTGTCAAATGCTGCTGAAAGTGCAGAATGCTGCATCTCTGTGGAATTTGCCACTTTGATCCCAGACTGGTTTGGATCATGGAGGTTGTTCTTTGAGAGATAGATAGACAGTTGGTTAAAAACATTGCGTTCCAGAGAGTTAGAAAGAAAGGAGAAAAGTGATATAGGTCTGTAGTTGTTGATGTCTGATGGATCCAGAGCAGGTTTCTTCAAGATGGGAATGACCCTTGCTTGCCTGAAGGTAGTTGGTACATAGCCAGATGTTAATGACCCGTTGATTGTGGAGATGAAGGGCAGGAGATCTTGTGTGATGGTCTGAAGCACAGTTGAAGGGATTGGATCCAGAGGACAGCTGGTGGGATTGCAAGATTGGATGACTTGCAGTATCTAATCTTCGGTTAAGGTTAAGAAACTTGACATAGATGTGGTGGATTGTCGGCTGTGTTGTGTAGTCATTGTTGGGGAGGAAGTGAAGGTCTGGCAGATTGTCCTAATCTTTTCATCATAGAAGAAGGCAAAGTCATTAGCAGTCAGGGAGGATGGAGCAGGTGCAGCAGGGGGGTTGAGTAGTTCAGAGAAGAGGTTGTGGAGCTTACAAGGATCTTGTGCAGAGGCCTCAAGCTTTTCCTTGTAGAAGGCCATTTTGCCAGAAGTCACCTTCAAAGAAAATTTGGTCAGGAGTGCGTGGTAAGATACGAGGGCTACATCGAGTTGTGATTTTTACCACTTCCTCTCTGCAGATCTGAGCTCTCGTCGATTGCTGCGCAAAACTTCTGACAGCCACGGTGTGGGACAAGAAGTCTTTTTGGGTTTTGTAGTGGAAAAAAAAGAGGAAAAGGAGGTCCATGGTTGAGGAAAGAGATGAGAGGAAGGAGTCAGTAGCAGCATCCAAGGGTAGAGAGGAAAAGGAGTTAGGATCAGAAAGAGATGAAAGAGTACAGGAAGCTACAGAGGAGGAAGAGATAGAGTGAAATGTTAGGACGGATAAGAGAGACATGCTAGTTATTTTTAGGTTGAATAGGAAGAGTTAATGAAAAAAATAGGTAAAAAAAAAACCCAAATGAGGATGGGTTCCCCTTTTGATTCTGGTTTCTTTAAAGGTTTCTTCCTCATAATATCTAAGGGAGTTTTCCTTTGCCACAGTCGCCATGGCTTGCTCATCAGGAATAAATGCACATCATTCACCTTGACTTAATTTTTGTAAAGCTGCTTTGAGACAATGTCTGTTGTGAAAAGCGCTATATAAATAAACTTGACTTGACTTGACTCGAGATGGAAATGTGTTTACTAGTGAGGAGAGTATGTTGAGAAGATGGAGGGAGTATTTTAAGCAGCTGATGAATGAGGAAAATGAGAAAGAGAAAAGGGTGGATTATGTGAAGATGGTGAAGCAGGAAGTGGATAGGATTAGTAAGGAGGAAGTGAGAGCAGCGATTAAGAGGATAAAGAGTGGAAAGTCAGTAGGACCAGATGACATACAGGTAGAAGCATGAAGGTGTTCAGGAAAGATGGCAGTGGAGTTTCTAACCACATTGTTTAACAAGATTCTGGAAGGTGAGAGGATGTCTGAGGAATAAGGAAGGAGTGTGCTGGTACCGGTTTTTAAGAAAAAGGGAGATGTGCAGTCCTGCAGTAACTACAGGGGAATAAAGTTGATTAGTCACACCATGAAGTTATGGGAAAGAGTAGTGGAAGCCAGGCTGAGAGCGGAGGTGACCATCTATGAGTATGGTTTCATGCCAAAGAAGAGCACCACAGTTGCCTTAGTTGATTGGAGAATGTTGATGGAGAAGTATAGAGAAGGTCAGAAGGAATTGCATTGTGTGTTTGTGGATTTAGAGAAAGCGTTCTACAGGGTGCCAAGAGAGGAGTTGTGGTATTGTATGAAGAAGTCAGGGTGATGCAAAACATGTATGAGAACAGTGTGACAGCAGTGAAGTGTGCAGTAGGAAAGACAGACTGGTTCAAGGTGAAGGTTGGACTGCATCAAGGATCAGCTCTGAGCCTTTTCCTGTTTGCAGTGGTGATGGACAGTTTGACAGAAGAGGTCAGACAGGAGTCTCCGTGGACTATAATGTTTGCAGATGATATTGTGATTTGTGGAGAGAGTAGGGAGCAGGTTGAGAAGAGCCAGGAGAGGTGGAGGTACACGCTGGAGAGAAGGGAAATGAAAGTCAGTAGAGGTGAAGAAGGTGGAGAAGTTCAGGTACCTGCGGTCAACAGTGCAGAGTAATGGAAAGTGTGTTAGAGAAGTGTAGAAAAGAGTGCAGGCAGGGTTGAGTGGGTGGAGAAGAGTGGCAGGAGTGATTTGTAATAAAAGGGTATCTGTGAGAGTGAAAGGGAAAGTTTATAGGACTGTGGTGAGACCTGGGATTTTGTATGGTTTAGAGACAGTGGCATTGAGTAAAAGACGGGAGGTGGAGCTGGAGGTAGCAGAGTTGAAGATGTAAGGTTTTTGTTGGAAGTGACACGGATGGACAGGATTAGAAAAAAGTTTATTAGAGGGATAGCACATGTAGGACGTTTTGGAGACAAGGTGAGGGAGGCAAGATTGAGATGGTTTGGACATGTGCAGAGGAGGGACATGGGTTATATCGGTAGGAGAATGCTGAGGATGAAGCTACCAGGAAGGAGGAAAAGAGTAAGGCCAAGCAGGAGGTTCATGGATGTGGTGAAGGAAGACATGCAGGTAGTTTGTCTGACAGAGGCAGATTTAGAGGACAGGGGGTTGTGGAGACGGATGATCCGCTGTGGTGACCTCTAATGGGAGAAGTCAAAAGAAGAATTAGAAGACATCGGCAACGCTGCGGGCTGTCTGCCCCGATGACCTGTGTCAAGTTTTGGTTTGACCATAGTTCCACTCCTGGCTCCTTGGTCCTTCCACACTAGGCAGGGATTGGTCAGTCTGGCGGTATTGGACGCTGGTTCCCAAAGCGTTTTGACACAGCTCGAGTTCCGGAAAGGGAACGTCTCTAGTTAAGTTATGGTATGTAAGGTACGGTTTCCTGAGGGAACTAGATGCTGCGTCTCTATGCCACACTGCCTGCATCCCTGCAGCACTTCCTTCAATTTCAAAAGTAGTTTTTATAGCTTCCTGGTCATGATGTGCCTTTCCTTCGGACTGATTACACACGTGATTCAGAGCGTGGACAACATGGAAGCATTCTTAAAGCGTTTTGATGCAACGTCTCGTTCCCTTAGATAAACAGGGTTACATATGTAATGTAGAGACAATTCATCTATTGTGAATTTCAAATACTTTATCAAAATTGTGGTACATAGATTGAAAAAACAAGTGTATATACCAGTATACTTATATACAGTATACAAGTTATAATGTCTAGCATACTACTCCACTTCACACCAGGCAAGACTGGCCAAATATAGGAAAGACGATTTTTAAAATCACTTGTCTGTTTTACATTCAAGTCAAATACTGGAGGCCTGATCTGTTCTGTATATGTGTTCATGCCACATTTTTAGTTTCTGTTCAATGATAAATCACCTTCACTAACAACTGACCATAATTATATTCCCTGCTTACATCTATGAGTACTGCACAGAACTGTCAGTCATCACATTATCTGTATATGTTGCACACACTATTGCTTCTATATACTATTGCTATTATATACTGTACAAAGTTTTATAGTAAACTCTCTCATCATACCTGGCACACAATACTGTCATTTGCACTACTATGCACTTCCACACTTTATGTACATTACTGGTCTGTATCTCTATTTATTACCCACACTGTCTATACTGTCTCATATTGTCTTTATTGCCTGTATTGTCTTGTATAATCAATAAACCTGATTCTGATTTTGAGAGGCATTTAGCTTAGTGACATTAATATTTGCTTGTAACAAGAAGTTTGTGTCATGTGACTCCAGTTTGCTTCACAGTCAAATCAGCCAATGTGAGGTTTAAACTTAAAATAAATTTGACAAGTACCACATTTTAATAATTTTATGATCAGACTTTTGTGTGTTATGGGCTGTTCTAAATGCATAATTTCTACATGGAAACATGGTCAATATTTTATTCTCAGCTAAAGTATGCTGGGATGGAGACATAAAATGCCAGGAGACATTATCAGCTTGTTGGTTAGGGTTTTGGCCAACTTGGAAGTTTATATTTCCTAACTGGCTATCTAACTTTAAAGCTTTAAAATACTGTTTAATTAGTTGCAACTTGTCACATGGCTATTTTTATAGGTATTAGCAGAGAATCATTATCCTGTCAACACGTTTCTTTACTGGAGCTTCCCAACAGAAGATAATCAATATAAATTACCTTACTTATTGCGAAATCAGTAATACCTTTTGGCATCACAATACATCTGCTGTGCTTACCTTTGAAGTAAAAACCAGTTACCTTCTGGATCTATTGGTACAGTATTGGTAAAAAATGCGACAACAGGTCAGGTGTAAAGGCTTCACAGCCACTTTTATTTTCTGCTTTGCGTGTATGTACGGTTTTTAGTATTTCATGCAGCACGTCCTCTGGCTCACGTCCGCACATACACCACCCGACTCACACACTCTCTCCTCCTTAAATTGTTCTGTGTAAATTGGCCGTGCCAATAGTACTGGGTTTTCAACTCACTAATATCACATTTATTTTTTGCCTCTCGCCCACTTGGCATAATCTCTACAAATCACATAACTACCGTGGTTATTAATTTTTTCAAACTCTTTGATACTCCTCTAACCATACATTTATTGTGGCTTTTTCCTCGTAACTTCCATTTATTTAGTTTGTAACACTATATATATATATATATATATATTGAGTGTCCTTGCAAAGAAAGGTGGCTATATTGGTCACTGATTTGTTTTTGTTTGGTTTTTGAATGTCAGAAATGTATATTTGTGAATGTTGAGATGTTATATTGGTTTCACTGGTAAAAATAAATAATTGAAATGGGTATACATTTGTTTTTTGTTAAGTTGCCTAATAATTATGCACAGTAATAGTCACCTGCACACACAGATATCCCCCTAAAATAGCTAAAACTAAAAACTACTTCCAAAAATATTCAGCTTTGATATTAATGAGTTTTTTGTGTTCATTGAGAACATGGTTGTTGTTCAAATTAAATCCTCAAATAAAATTAATCCTCAAAAATACACCTTGCCTATTAAATCTGTCCTCCCTGTATATATATATATATATATATATATAGTGTGTGTGTGTGTGTGTGTGTGTGTTTTACATGACATTTTCTAAAGATATAATCTACTTATATAACTGTTCTACTTATTTTAGCATCATGTCTTCATTCTTTCCATCCTTCAATCATTTACTTCCTCGATATGTGGAATTGTCAGGATTTTCTCCTTTTAAGAGAAATTCTTAAAGATGAACATAAAACTGAAAGCCATTTCATGCATAGGGAGTAAGTAGCTATAGTAAAACTGCACTAACTCTAGTTGCTTTTTTATACCCCTGGAATTGTTGTGTATATTTTAAGTTATTATTATTATTATTATTATTATTATTATCATTATTAATAATAATGATAATAATAATAATAAATGCACACAGAGTGCGAGGCAGACACTAAACAAACTTGCAGTCTGCCATTTAATATGTTCCTGATGGAACAGATTTAAACTCCAGATTTAAACTCTGCTGTTCTGCACGTCAAAATTATTTAGGTACAAATACATGTACTGTTAAACCTCTAATATATATTAGATATTTTTCTCTTTTACCTCTCTATTGGAAAAATAGAGCTCATGCTTCTCTATTACTCATGTGTCTGTTACTGTAGGTGATGAGTGCAAAGTGATTATCTTGACAAAATAACATATGCACATCCTTGACTAAACATACAAGATACTTAATTTTTTTTATTTTTTATTACACAAGACACATAAAAAATCCCAAATGTGCTGAGGAAAAGCTTCTGTGTGGCCTTCTTGTAATTTTGCCCAAATTGGTGTGCTGCAGCGATGGATGTCCTTCTGCAAGTTTTTTCTATCTCCACATATTATCTTTAGAGCTCAACGAGAGTGATCATTGCTACCTTTCTTACCAACACCCCTCTCCCTTGATTGTTTAGTTTGGCTGGGCGGCCAGCTCTAGAAAAAAACTTGGCTGACTCTTTGCATTTAATTATAATGACCCTATGCTCTCTGGAACCTTTAATGAACTTATAATTCAGCAAAATATATTGTTGTCTTCCCTAAATCAGTACGGTATGTTCTGTAATGGCCTGGCACTGTTAAAAACTTATTGCTAAGAATTTAAGACAATGAGAAACAGATTAAATGAGGTGCCAGTGGTTTTAAACCAGCTAAAGCTCTTGATCTGTATCGCCACCATTTCTGCATTTCACTATGACCCCATTAATAAGTGATTAGATACATTAACATGATTAGATAAAACCCTATGATGATCAACCCCATAGAATAATGCAATTATGTAATATAGGTAAGTAAAAAAATGCTCTTCTACCACAAAATATTGGAAGAGAACAATGGGGACATGTACAAACTGTTCCAAAATACAAAAGAACCTGAAATGATTCATTGTAATCACTTCAAAGGGATTATAATTGCTTTGTAAAAAGGTTTCTTCAGGGAAACACAAGCACATAGCAGATCTGTTCAAAAGATTTTTATCCTTTGTAAAAATTTCTATTAATATAGTCTTATTATGTGTTCAACTAAAAGAGATTCTAGAGTAATTTGAGCATGTTTGTGGTTGTTTGTTATACAGTATTATCATATACAGTATAATTTGATTAAAACGGTCAGAGGAATTTTAAATGGGTTTTGGTGCATCATGGTATCTGCTTTTATTATGCTCAAATATATTAAAATAATACACCAACATTTTTTATGTAATCTCCTGTCGATTTGAGTGAATAATATACAGTCATTTTCAAACATTTCAAGCATAAATGTATTGAAAAATAAAACAAAACCCAGATAACCGGCTTAGTCAAAGGTAATGTAAATATCCTAAGGACAGTTGTTAAATTCTGCAATTCTGCCCTGCAATTCTGTAATGATAAGGGGCCAGACTAAAGCTGTTCTTTTAGTATTTGATCCCACTTGCCAACACTAGAACTTTAACTAGACTCTAAATTCCTCTTTGAAAAAGTCTTATCTCTAACAGAACCATTTATACAGAACTAAACAAAAAAAAAAGCACACCTTTATAGGAAAGTCATGTGCTCACAAAGTATTTTTAACAATGTTTCTAACGGTCAGTTTTTTAGCAATGTATAGTTGAACATAATCTTCTTTTCCTCACTCTCTTTTTTTTCTCTATCTTTCTTGAATTTAATAAGACAAGGTAAATGCAGCTTGTCATTTTACTGTGAAATGGCATATTTCTTAGTCCAAGAAAGTTTCCCATGACAAAGTTTAATAGAGCTTTACTTCTGTTAAGAAGCTTAAACAACTTAAAAAAAAATCTGATCACTGGCGAGATGATGGGCAAGCAAATTCAAAACACAATATCACAGTCAAAATCGAGGATCCAGCAAAAGGTCAAGCAGTTTACGAGCAGGTATTCAGAGCAGGATACAATAAAAAGGAAAACAAACATGACATGACAAAGGCTTGGTATGTCAGATGAGTGAATAGAGCTGAACAAATCCTTCAAGTGATGTGAGCATGCTTATAGGAGTCTAGGTTTTGTGCAATCATTACAATTGAGTGGTAGTTGGAATCTATGGTGGCCATGTTTGTTGTCAAAAATGCATTCTGGTTCAATGTAGTTAGGTTCTTGTCATGTGAAGCTAAATTTAGTGTCTGAGTTAAAATTAGCATATTATTAAAAACCTGTGATTTGCTTTGCAAACTGAGTTATTGTAAGAGCCGTTGTTTTAGAAAATTTATTAAAACATTCTGACCAGAATTAAGAATTCAACAGCTCAGGTTTTTTTAGATTTATCAATTGGATTAACTTATATATTATTTTTGCAATGCCTTAGTTTAAAAGTACTATGGGTAATTTCAGTGGCTTTATAATGCTGACTAACTATGTTTTTATTCAAAACATCAAGTAAGTGGCAATATAATAATACTTTATATCAGTGGCAGGTGGTCAGGGCCAGCAAGGCCTTCTCTGCTGGCCTAAACACTATCAGAAACACTGACCTACATTTACAACAAAAAAATGTATATTTGTTCCATGTTATTTCATTAATTTATTCCCAACAGTTTATTCTCTTCATTTCGTCGTCCTTTCTCATGGCTGCACTGCTTCCAGTACATGTATGTGGATGTTAGATTTTATGTCCAATCAGATTTCAGCCTCTATGTGCTGCTATGCCAATCTGATCTGCCCAGGGCCTGCAAAGTCTATACTGATGTCCCTTTTACCATAGAGAATATTATGAATGAGTCTGTTTCTTTAACCAGTCAGATTTCAAATTCGCCTCACAGAGCCAGCTAGCTGGCCCAGATTGGTTGGTCAGAGGGAAACTGTTACAGCCAAGTTTGACTGGAAAAACACGTGTGTAACAATCTGCACACATTAATACATCTGAGTTGGACTTTTTTATGCCTACAAAGGAAAATAAATTGATTTAGTCTTGTACATACTTAAAAATACATTTTTAAGAAAAGCTAGACATCATCGGCCGACCGCGAAGCAAGCTAGCTTGTCTCAGCCTGAGAAAGGGTTTGTTCCCCACTTCCAGTTCAGTGAATACGAGCGGTACCATTGGCTTACATCCTCTGAGGAGCGGTGCAAATTATTAGTCTGCATCTCTGATAAGTAGGTTACATTTTATTTACATTTTTATGTCTTTCTCATGTTATTAGACAAATATTGATTATGAACTGCTCCAGATGTAGGTGGCACAGTTGTCTTAACTGGGTTTCTTGCTTTAGTAAAATGGTATTCACCCTCCATACAAAAAATGCCTCTCTCTCTGTAATGCCACGCATTGTTTATATTGCGTTTTTGTATAGTATTGATGGTTTCTATAATTGTGATGTGTTGCTGGTATTGGGAGATGGATTAAGTAATTCCTTACTGAAGGGCCAGGTACCAAATGCACGACCCGCCACTGCTTTATATAGAGTAGAAACAGGAACTATACACAGAGAGAGGGCTGTGGTTGTGCTGGCACTGTGGTGAGTAATGACTCTGCTGGTAGGGAAGGAAAATATCATGAGACATCACGTGTCTTCACTTTCATTTTAAAATTATGTTAAAAGCAGGCAAACGTATTATACTATAAATTGTGGAATTTTAAGACAGAATATTTAGGACACAAAAATGTCTGCCGATTTTTTTATTTGCATATGTTTATGCTGACGCTAAGAAATAACAATGCAAAGCAACACTTCTGAAGATCAGCAGTGGTAGATGAAGTACACAAACCATGTACTTGAGTTAAATAGGGTACAGTAGGTAAGATATTAATTAAAAGTGCTCCCTTTAAACTTTCACTTGAGTTAATATACAAAATGATTTGCCTTAAAATTTATTAAGGCTATAATGTTCCTATTATCATTTTTGTCATAAGACTCTTGCTTAATCAACTCAGTTTATGTGAAAAGAGTCTAATGGTACACCAATCTGTAAATAGAATCACATTATTTAGTCAAACACTGGTTCATATCTAATAAAATGATCATGGGCCCAAAAACTTTTAAACTACCGAAAGAAATTGTGCAAATATGGCCACAGTTGTTCAGTTGTTCTATAGTAGCTCAGAATATTCTGCTTGCTGTTGAACTGACACTGAACTGTATGTTCATGCTGAGTACCACCAAGCAGGAATCAAAGCAAGGTTTAAAACAGAGCATGCTCTCTACCCTGATTGGTGGATTGCTGCGTGTCTGACCAGTTTTTACCCACTAATAATATATTTTTTTTTAAATGAATGATTTTGCAAATGTTGTGTAAAAAGATATTTTACTTTCTCTTTGGGTTACACTATATATATTTGGGAAATTATTATGAATCTGAAATTGAAGTGAGTGCACTAAAATGTTTTAGTGAGATTTTCCACCCACAACTAAAGCCTGTTTTAATTTGGAACTGGTGCAGAATCACAGTCTCTGTAATTGAGAGTTTTCTGGTGTGTAATGGTATCTGTTTGTTTTCCTGTGTGTGGGTGGGTGTGTGTGTTTTGGTGTGTTGGGGGATTAAATGCCAAGCTGCATGCCTATGATATTTTTTGAGAACATTATGATTCAGTTCATTGAAAGTTTAATGAGTGGGCTGGAATAACAAGCCTATTTGAACAAACCACATATATAGTAATAATAATAAAAAAAAGCAGATTAAGATCATTGAATTTGATCTTCATTTGACATATGGTTTTATATACATAAATACATTGAAACATGCATACATACATACATACATACATACATACATACATACATACATACATACATACATGTATGTATGTATGTATGTATGCATGTATGTATGTATATTATCTGGTTCTTAGGTAAATACAACCTCAGGCAAACAATGCATGACATATTACACAATGTCACTTATTTTACAAAGATATGCTAAAATTGAGAAGTCATTTGTAAAAAAACAAAGTATTCCTAATGTTTCAGTAGCTTGCAGAACTAATTAGCAGCAACCTAAAGTAAGCATGTTCTGTATGACTCTGTATGACTGTATGTCTCTCACATTAATGTGAGGGAATCAACATTTCGATTCTGTTATTTTTCAGTCATTCTGTTGTAGATTAGCTGGTTTGCTTAAGATCATTGTCCTGTTTGTTGACCCAACATCGTGTGGAAAAAGCAGGAGAATTTTATAATTAATGACTGACTAAACCAGGGGTAAAGGGCTGCATGCTCTTTAACTGGTTTCATGCGGCTCTTACGTTCCTTTCGAAGTTTGTGTGTGTTTGATTTTTAATGTGTGTGTTCGCTTTGCTTAAGTTCAATACGGTATTTTTAAGACTTAAATGAGCTTCCCCCTACTAGGAAACTTTGCGGTATATCAGACCTTGGCATGAGGCCAATCATAAATTACCGGGATGCACCGAGAATTTTCGGAAATACCTAAATCACCGAAACAACACGGCAGAAACACAATTGTAATGACGCAATAAAAAAGCGCAGCAGCACACGGTTATCTGGATAAGAGCAACATGTCTGCGCTGTGCGGAGAGCGATGTGCAAAACATGCAATGCTGAAATTTCAAGAGGGGGTGTATCTGCAAAGAGTTTCTCCAAGTCAGGTTGAATTTATCACCTAACATCCAAACATCCAGATTGCCATTCTAAATATGAGAAGAACGCGGCACAGAAAAGTCAATCCGAGCATGCGCACTCCGTCTATAGAGGACGTTTTTGAAAAGGCAGGAAAGTTTTCCAGTGATGGTGCCAAGGCAAAAGGCATAACACAAAAAATGATGGATTTCATTGCTATTTGAATAGAATTTTTTATTTCGGTGCATCTCTAAAATATTATCATTGGTGTGGCCCTCTGACACAATTCAAGTTTCTCATGTGACCCCTTGTAAAAATTAATTGCCCACCACTGCGGTATATTCATCTCACGCACATGCGCATTTGACGAAAATAGTGAACACACAAAAAAAACCCCACAAAGTCTCTGTTTTCTACCCTGAAACACGTGAAAACGAAGCATCGATCTGTTCTGACTGACACACATGTGAAAGAATTACTTCGAGTGGCAACAATGGAATACGAGGCAGATTTGAAGGGGATTGTTTAAGGCAAGGAATGCCAAAAGTCCCACTAAGTAACATGCATATTAAAAAAAAAACGCTATTGTAAATTATTATATTTTTGTTTGTGGACTGAGTGTTTTTGTGTGGGAGACAGTGCACACAATGTTCATTTTTGAAAATGACTGGCCTTAGTCTTAGTACTGTAGGAGACAATTTCTGTCATTATCATGTTGGTGTGTGACATTTACAATAAATCTGTCTGAGCAGAGGTGTGTGTGTGTGTGTGTGTAAGAGAAAGGAATGGGTGATGTTCATGTGTGCCCATGTGTATGATGTGGCTCTTTGC
>MU537915.1:1263541-1290088 GCA_024362625.1 Silurus asotus | reverse complement strand
AAAAGGAAGGGATGGGTGATGTTCATGTGTGCCAATGTGTATGATGTGGCTCTTTGCGGTAACACAGTCAAAAATGTGACTGGTTGGCCACCCCTGGACTAAACTGTTTTTATGTTTTATTTGTCCACCAGATAAATCCAACACAATTATGTGAGCATAATGGTGTGCATAATTCATGCTCTGCAAAGTGACATTAGATTAGTCTGCGTAAAAGTGGCCACATTTTACTTTTTCTTTTTGGTTTTTGGGGAGTAGTTAGAACAGATTCAAAATCATAGAAGTGTTCTTTACACCAAGTTCAGGTTAATAGAAAAGGTGGCCTTGCATGTCTTCATGAACCTTGTCAAAATTCAAGAGGTGTGTCTGAAAGTGTCCTGACAGGCCATGTTGTTAGTTGTTAAATAATTGATTCTGGGTTGAAGTGATCATTGTGTGTGATATGGCTCATTTGAAACATGCAATATGGCCTGGGTTGTACTTTTATGTGACTTGCAAATGTGCAGAATGAGCAACATTGTTCTTCCACTTCTCTGTCCAATTTTCTAGCCTAATCTCTGGAAGTATTGAAGTCATATTTGGAACCTTTTTTTTAATTTACTTTTTGCAGTCTGCATTTTATTGTTTTATTGACCTTTGAGCAATAAATATGACAACAATTATAAAATAAACCAAAGGTTAAAAACGTTTACCCATGTAAACATGTAAAATGTAAAACTTTACATTGCTTTGGGGTAAGTGTTAAGACCATTCAGGTTTGTTGTATGGTACAGAGTAAATGAGATGTCCACATGTTTCCAGTGAACTGTTCTGTCCTGGAGAGCATTTTTAATTAGTGCAAAGAAGACAATAGGTCTTAGCACGGTTCCCTGCAAAACTCCACATCTTGTTTGTGTCAGGCCAAAGAGATGCCTAGGATAATGCTTTTTCTGGCGATTGTTGGTCATAAAGCTGTAGATCCATGAAAAAAGACATGGCCTCATGCCAAGATCGAGAAAGCATTGTTCTGCCACTGTATGTTTTACAGCAGGCTAAAATTCATTGTGATTAGTTTGCACACTGAGTTGCATGTGCCCACATGTTATGAGCTGCATCTTAAACTTACATTTAAAATTACCTATTCATTACATAATCATCAGAGATACAAACATAGTGGGGAACATAGTGGGAAACACAAGTCAATTATACTTTTCTGTGATGTTTAGATTTAAATTCAGATTGTCTTGTAAACCAAAAGGTAAACCAATGTAGGGGGATTTACAGTGCCCTCCACAATTATTGGCACCCCTGTTTAAGATGTGGTCGTGGACTTCTAAAAATTCTCCTTTTTTTTAAAAACAACATAGAACCCAAATGCAAAAGTGACAAACAAGGCTGGAAGAGGTCCCAAGTTTATCTTGCCACAACGCACAGTGAGGAGGATGGTAAGAGAAGTAAAAAAATTTCCCAAGCTCACCGTCACAGAATTGCATCAAAGAGTGGCATCTTGGGGTCACAGAGTCTCCAAAACAACCATCAGACGCTCTCTACATGCCAACAAGCTGTTTGGGAGGCATGCAAGGAAAAAGCCTTTTCTCACTAACACTCACAAACGTAAACGTCTGGAGTTTGCTAAGCGGTACTGGGACTTCAACTGGGATCGTGTGCTTTGGTCAGATGAGACTAAGATTGAGCTTTTTGGCAACAAACACTCTAAGTGGGTCTGGCGTAAAACAAAAGATGAGTATGCCGAAAAGCACCTCATGCCCACCGTGAAGTATGGTGGAGGATCTGTGATGCTGTGGGCCTGTTTCTCTTCCAAAGGCCCTGGGAACCTTGTTAGGGTGCATGGCATTATGAACGCTTTGAAGTACCAGGATATTTTAAATAAAAACCTGATGGCCTCTGCCAGAAAGCTGAAGATGGGTCGTCATTGGGTCTTTCAGCAGGATAATGATCCAAAACATGTGGCAAAATCTACACAAAAGTGGTTCAGCAGTCACAAACTCAAGGTCCTCCCATGGCCATCTCAGTCCCCAGACCTCAACCCAATCGAAAACCTGTGGGGCGAGCTAAAGAGAAGAGTGCATAAGAGAGGACCCAGGACACTGAATGATCTAGAAAGATTGTGCAAAAAAGAATGGTCAAAAATCCCTCTCTCTGTGTTCTCCAATCTTGTGAAATGTTATAGGAGGAGATTAAGTGCTGTCTTGTTGGCAAAAGGAGTTTGTACAAAGTATTAACATCAGGGGTGCCAATAATTGTGGCACACATGATTTCAAACTTTTTTTTTTTTCTGAATTTGTGATTTTTTTTTACCACCAAAGTAATGTACTTAAATAAAAGGTTGGATTTTTCTCTTTTTTTGCATTTGGGTTCTATGTTGTTTAAAAAAAAAGGAGAACTTTTAGAAGTCCACGACCACATCTTAAACAGGGATGCCAATAATTGTGGAGGGCACTGTATGTTCTCTTTTGGCACTGTTGTAAACAAAAAAAAGATTTAGAGAAGCTTTTTTTTCATTCTTTAAACTATTCAGTGTTTGCAGGTACTTGTATTCAATTGATAGAAAATTGGCTAGACATGCAGACAAAGAATCTGTAAATTGCATACAATTTTAGAAGTTTGTCCTATTCATGACTTCTCCCTGCAACTGCACCACACCAATACCCTCTCTCTGATTCACACACATGTACTCTGTCTTACTCCTACTGACTTTCATTCGCTTTCTCTCCAGGGCATACCTCGATTTCTCCAGGCTCGTCACAACCTGCTCCCTACTCCCACCACAAATCACAATACAAAAACATCATAGTCAATGGGGACTCCTGTCTATCCTCATCCGTTAACCTGTCCATTACCACTGCAAACAGGAAAGGGCTCAGAGCTGATCCTTGATGCAGTCCCACCTCCATCTTGTACCAGTCTTTTGTTCCTACTGCACACTTCACTGCTGTCACACTGTCCTCATACCTGTCCTGACCCACCCTCACATACTTCTCTGCTACACCTGGCTTCCTTATACAATACTACAACTTCTCTTTTGGCACCCTGCTATATGCTTTCTTTAAATCCACAAACACACAATGCAACTCCTTTTGACCTTCTCTATATTTCTCTGTCAACATCCTCTAAGCTTCAACCCAGCCATTAGGGAGGCACAAGCCAGTGCACTCTTAGTGCCAGTCCCAAGCCCAGATAATGGAGAAGGTTGCGTTAAGAAGGGCATCCAACGTAAAACATGTGCCAAATCGAATATGCGGGTCACGATTAAGAATTTCATACCGGATCGGTCGAGGCCCGGGTTAACAATGACCACCACAGGTATCGTTAGCCAACAGGGTACCAGTGGAAATTGGGCTACTGTTGGCCGAAGAAGGAGAAGGAGAGGAGGAGAACGTCTACAGAGACAGCAGGGAAAGGAGAAGTGTAGGAGAGTGGAGGTTCGGGTTGCTACTTTAAATGTTGGCACTATGACTGGTAAAGGGAGAAAGGTAGCTGATATGATGGAGAGGAGGGGGGGAGATATTTTTGTGTGTTCACGAGACCAAGTGGAAAGGGAGTAAGGCCAGGAACATTGGAGATGGGTTTACACTGTTCTATCATGGTGTGGATGGAAAGAGAAATGGTATAGGGGTCATTTTAAAGGAAGAGTACAGTAAGAGTGTAGTGGAGGTGAAGAGAGTTTCTGATAGAGTGATGAACGTGAAGCTGGAAGTTGAAGGGATGATGATAAATGTCATCAGTGCCTATGCTTCAAAAGTTGACTGTGAGATGGAGGAGAAGGAAATATTCTGGAGTGAATTAGATGAAGTGGTAGATGGTGTAAAGAGAAATGAACGATTGGTGATTGGGGCAGACTTTAATGGACAAGTAGGTGAAGGGAACAGAGGTGAAGAGGAAGTTATGAGTAGGTATAGCCTTAAGGAGAGGAATGTGGAAGGGCAGATGGTGGTAGGTTTGGCTAAAAGGATGGAAATGGCAGTGGTGAATACATATTTTTAAAAGAAGGAGGATCATAGGGTGACGTATAAGAGTGGAGGAAGGTGCACACAGGTGGATTATGTTTTATGTAGGAGATGCAACCTGAAGGAGATTGGAGACTGTAAGGTGTTGGCAGGGGACAGTGTAGCTAGACAGCATCGGATGGTGGTCTGTTGGATGGTTTTGGAGGCGAAGAAGAAGAGGAGGGGAGAGAGGACTAAAAGAAGAATAAAATGGTGGAAAATGAAGGAGGAAGAGTGTAGTGTGAGGTTCAGGGAAGAGGTCAGACAGAGGCTCGGTGGTAGTGAAGAGGTGTTTGGTGATTGGAAAACTACTGCAGGAGTGATGAGGCAGGTAGCTAGAAAAGTACTTGGTGTGACATCTGGAAATAGAAAGGAAGACAAGGAGACGTGGTGGTGGAATGAGGAAGTGCAAGAGAGCATAAGGAGAAAGAGGTTGGCAAAACAGAAGTGGGATAGACAGAGTCATGAGAAAAGTAGGCGGGAGTACAATGAGATGCGGCAGCAGGTAAAGAGGGAGGTGGCGAAAGCCAAGGAAAAGGCATATGAGGAGCTGTATGAAAGGTTGGACACTAAGGAAGGAGAAAAGGATTCATACCGATTGGCCAGGCAGAGGGACTGAGCTGGGAAGGATGTGCTGCAAGTTTATAGGACTGTGGTGAGACCTGCGATGTTGTATGGATTAGAGACAGTGGCATTGAGTAGAAGACAGGAGGTGGAGCTGGAGGTATCAGAGCTGAAGATGTTAAGGTTTTCGTTGGGAGTGATGAGGATGGACAAGATTAGAAATGAGTTTATTAGAGGGACAGCGCATGTAGAATATTTGGTGACAAGGTGAGGAAGGCGAGATTGAGATGGTTTGGACATGTGCAGAGGAGGGACATGAATTATATTGGTGGAAAAATGCTAAGGATGGAGCCACCAGGTGGGAGGAAAAGAGGAAGGCCAAGAAGGAGGTTCATGGATGTGGTGAGGGAAGACATGCAGGTAGTTGGTGAGAAAGAGGTAGATGTAGAATGTACAATTTACTCAATCAAATTTAAGTAGCCACATGTGTCTTATATAATATCCAGCTCCTTTAGTAGACATAATACATAATATCATATGCTTCTTGTATTATTATTTTACAATTGGAGCCCAATTAATTTTGGAATTGTCAACTTGGAATATGCCTGTGCCATAAAGAAAAAAATCTATTAATGGAAAAAAATCTTTCTTTATATTTAAGTAGTCAGCTGATTTTTGGGCATATAGCATTGCTGAACCTAGACCTGAACAACCTGAAGCTGCCCCCACATGCTTGTACATTAAACACTAGGCATTAGAGGCTCACCATTTTATACACTTCTTTTATACACTTCTTTCCTTGATTTCCTTTTTTTCCCATTAAAGTCTTTTTTTTCCTGAATAATCTCAATGATAATTGGTTTTTTTAAAGGCTATATAATGTAGCTGTTTAGTCACAAGCACTTGAGTTCTCTTCACATTTGGAAACACAATAACTTTCACTATTAAACATACTGTAATTGTGAGTTCTGTTTTCTTATGATTTGATTTCACCAAAAAAAAATTATTATAACAATTATTATCAGTAAATTATTCTTGTGTTTAAATGTACAGTATACTGAGATACTGTATGTTTTCAGTCATTATCCTGCTGAAAGGTCCAACCATGGCCAATTTTAAACTTTCTGACAGAGGCAAGCAAAAAGACATTTTGAGAACATTAAAGAGTGTACAGTATTTAAACATGGACATGAGGTACTTCCATATAGCTAACACCATATGTGTGCCAAACCCACTTTTGCTGTGTAATACCAAAATGCTCTAGTTTGGATTCATCTGACTATAGACCCTTCTCTATTTTAAAGCTCCAGTAGAGACTGGTAAACTGGAGATGATTTAGTTTGTTTATAGATAAGAGTAGAGGCCTTCTTTTTATAACTCTTAAAAAACTGTGTTGATGTAGGTGACATTGGATTGCAGTCTTGGAGAATTTCTGACATCAAGATGCAACTAACTTCTGCAATTATCTAGCTGTGGTCCCTGGACACTTTTTGACCACTTGAACCATCTTCTTCACAGTGCATGGAAACAGTATAAAAACATGTTCTCTTAAAGGTTTATTACTCGAAAGCGGACATTAGTTTCCAGTTAAACATGAATTTTTTAATAATTGCCCTGATGATAGAAATTGCCATTTCCAATGTTTTTGCTATATTTCTTGGTCTTATCCATTGTGATGAATGACTAATTTTGCTATTGTGTTACCTACTATATTTGTATACCTGTGAAACAGGATGTCTTGGATGAACAATTTTCTGTTCATTGAAAATTCAATAAAACTATTGAATTCTCATCAAAATATAAATGAGAAAATACTTTAAACATGTTTTACTGATAGAAATTTATAGAAGTGGCAATAATATTAGTGGTACACATACACCAAACAGGCATAACATTCTGACATTATAACATTACGATCGGTGAAGTAAATAACACTGATCATCTCTTCATCATGGCACCTGTTAATAGGTGGGATATATTAGGCACCGAATGAAAATGTTGTCCTCAAATTTGATGTGTTAGAAGCAGCAAAAATGGGCAAGCGTAAGAATTTGAGTGAGTTTGACAAGGGCCATATTTTAATGGCTAGATAACTGGGTCAGAGCATCTCCAAAACTGCAGCTCTTGTGGGCTGTTCCCGGTCTGCAGTGGAAGGAGCAGTTGTGAACCGGCCACAGGGTCATTGGCGGCCAAGGCTCATTGATGCACGTGGGGAGCTGAAGGCTGGCCTGTGTGGTCTGATCCAATAGCGGTGCCAAAAAAAGTTGAGGACACTGTATAAGATTCATAAGCTTTATTTCCCCTTTATGTTGTTTATTTCATAAAATAGGCCAGTATAATTTCTTATCGAAATCTAGAACAAGCTTTATAAAACAAAGCAGGATTTTGGGAAAATTACGGTGAATAGCTGTTATTATCAGTCAAGTCCAGTCTGACACTAGCAACTGAGCCTTCTATTTTGTTAAAAGCCTTGCCAACTAACTGGATATGTTTCAAGTGGATAAGAAAATTATTTGCCTTTGCCATTAGCACAATATAATTTGTGATCTGAGATTCTGTAAGCATATTGTGTAGTGTTATTGCATAACAGGCTTAGGTTCCCCAGTTGAAACATGAGCATTGTTTGCTATTTGTCTGGACATTCCCATGCGATTCTCCCTTGTTCTGACATTTCCTCCCACTTTCTAAGCACAAGCAGGTAGATGGTGTGTCTACATTAAATAGCCTACAGATGAGAATAAATTTGTGAAAAGGTCTGAATAGGTGACGAGGTGTTTATGGACTGCCCTGGTATGGACCGGCTTTCCACTAGGTGTAAACTCTCTTTGTTCTCTGTGTTTAAGTCTGTCATAGATCAATTTTATCATTTAATTTTTCATGATTTGTTTATAATTTATTGTTCTTTCTTTTTCTTGAAACAGTCTCAGTGCTTGCCAGCAGGGTGGTGGTGGAAGGCTGCCCACTAGGACAGTTCCCCTGTGGAAATATGAGTGTGTGCCTGCCACAGGTGCTTCAATGCAATGGTCACAGGGACTGCAAAAATGGAGCAGATGAGGAACATTGTGGTATGTACATATTAGAGTAATAAATATTTAGAAAATTATCAGTTTATTTGTCTTAATATTTTTTTCATCATATATTCTTAAACAACTGCAACTGCTGAGGGATATCACTACAACGTTATAACATTTTTTATTTTATCTGTTTTTTTCAAAGTTTCATTGCTTCATGTCATTAATTTACTTATGTAAACACAGTGCATTTGAAGCATAATAATTTAGTAAATTAATTGACTGGTTTATTTCTACTTTATTAGGAACACCATTCTAATACTAAGGACATCATTTAGCTTTAACAAACAGTCTTTGTTCTTCGTATAGATCCCAAAAGGTGTTGGGAACATACTGTAGCTTTGGGGGTCTGGTCTATTTTGACATGATTGCATAACATAATATTCAGTTTTGAGTTCCTATTTGCACATTTCCAATCTACTATATTCTAAGGTGATTAAAATCTGGTGACTGGGGAGGCCATATACTGAACTTATTGTTATATTCATAGAACCAGTTTCACTATATGCTTTGTGACAGACTTTTAATAGACATTGTTATTGATATTGATATTGATGCGTGTGGTCACCAACACATTAACCCTTACTTTATTCACCAAACTGACATGTCTAGACAAGGTAAATTGAGTATCATCATAGCAGAAATCCAGAGTAATTAGTCCAGGCAATATTTTGCCATCTTTAACAGTCCAGTTTATTTAAAACACTGTAGCTTTAGATGTGCTCATCTACTGTTTGAGACCATCCGCCTCAAGGTTTTACGTGTTGTACTTTCTGAGATGCTTTAGTCCTCACCATTCTTTAAAGATAATTATAAGTTACTGTAGATGTCATTTCAGCTCAAACCAGTCTGTCTAATCTCCTCTGCCTACTCTCAAAAAGACATTTTTGCATAAAAGCTGTTACTTATTGTGGGATAAAGGTGATTGATCTGACTATCTATCATGCTTAAAATCTGACATACAACTGAGAAGTTAATGAGATTAAAAATGTTTCATGCAAACACTGACCTGTATGATTTTCTGTTGTGTAGCTGATTAGATAATTGCATGAATGAGCAATTGCATAGAGGTTCTTAATCAAGTGACTGATGAAGAAAGTGAGAGGAATTATTAAACGATATATTCTTGAGCTGTTATCAACAACCCTGTTCCCGGAAAACTCCTGCCATACAGACAGACAAACAAGTATTACTTTCATCAGCTTTCACTGGGTTGTAACGGAATTCATGTTGTGGTCTGTGGTATTAATAACACAGCAACTCCTAGTAACAAGAAGAGATATCCAAGGGACAGTAATGACTAATTTTTTTGTTCAACTTGTACAATTTTCTGCTTGAAATATGTACCAAAATACCTGTTTGCTCATGTGAAATGTCTGTGTTTTATTTGCCCTCAGGTGATAACAGTGGATGGGCTGATATCTTTGACCGCACAATTACAAAGAAACCACAAGATCTCACTGATGCCTGCTGTATGTTTATGCCTTTCTCACTGTATATTTTTATTGAAAAGGTTAATGTGGTTGAAAAACACTTTCACTGATAAAAGTATTAGTCACATGCTGTGTTCATGTCTTACATGACTTCACCCAGAAAATGACAACACACAATACTTTTTTTAATCCTATTAGGGCTAAAATAGCAGACGATCTGCCTTTTCACTGCTGTTACTACAGTTTCACCATCCAACCTGAACCTGTAATAATGTGTTTGATGATTTGTTTTTTAGCTCTTCAGCAGTATCCAGTTAGCTGCGATTGCACCAAGACAGAAGTGGAATGTGTGGGGGTGAACTTGCGTGTCGTGCCTCATCTATCCTCTAATGTGACTTGGCTGTAAGTACACTTCTCAAAGAGATTTCCATTTGATACTTCTTTTATGTGGCAAAAAATTAGAGCAAGTCCCACACGATCGTATTTATTTATTTATTTTTTGTTTGATTTGCCGTGGAGCTTGGATAAGAATATATTTGGCTTACATTGACACGTATGATAGGTGCTATAATCCAGAAGCAGTGTTATCTATTTGGAAATTATGTCCTGATATAGTTCAGTGCAGTTTTATTTTAAAAGCACTTTTAATAGACAGTGTCAGAGTGTCATCTTTATAGAAATGTAGCTCCTTTAAAGAACTCCCTAAGGTGAAACAAGAAAGAAAAAATTTGGAAAACACCTTAAGAGTTTCTTCTCTAGAACTGTCTACAATGAAGTCTAATCAATTAAGTATGTCAAAAGGATATTTGTTGATCATCATAGTCTTAACGATTACAGCAACTGTATTTTCTGTATATAACTGTACAAATCATTATGCTGAATAGATATTGTTAGATATTGTTTTAACCGTGATCTTATTATTCAGTCCTTTTTGAGAGATAATAATGTTTTATTCCATCATGATTCTGCATCACTGCACAGGTCCCTGAAAAGCAATGACCTCAGAGAGCTTCCTGATGATGTCTTCTCTAAATATATTGATCTGCAGAGATTGTAAGTGTCCACATGCATTCATCTTAGAACTGAATAAAAGTGCTTGTAGCCAAACCATATTGGCCAATATAGTCAAAGATGAATGATGTGTTGTCTCTGGAGAATCTACATTTACAGCATTTATTTGTTAGACACCCTTATTAAGAAGTGCTTGGTAGGCTCCAGTGAAAAAATATATATTGGTGGTTTGAGTATTTCATACATTGCAGATGATCTGGTGTTTTCAAACACAGCAATCTCTAGAATTTACACAGGATCATGAAGGAAAAAAACTTTAGATAATGGAGGGACTGTAGCCTGAGATACCTTGTAGATGTGAGACCAAAATCTAAAGCTGTAAACTATTGAGATTGGGAAAGGTTTTTATTTTGCTAATCTTTAACTATTAAATTTGGGTGATAGCATTTGATTCCTGTTCTTGGCTCAGAGAAGTGAAACCCAATGTTTTATACCTTAAATTTTTAATGTCAAGCTATGATTATTTTCTGCTCACCATTCTTGTAAAACGTGATTGTATGCTGTTGGAGGACCGTAGACCTTCTTACAGATCAGACCAGTCTGATCATCTAGTCCGGAATTTCCATCCACAGAAATGTGGTTAACTCAATGTTACTCAACTCCAGAGTGTTTATAGAGTCTGTTGTGTGTGAAAATCCCAGAAGATTGTCTCTAGGTTACGTATGTAACCCTAGTTCTCTAAGGGAACGAGACGCTGTGTCGGAACGCTTTGGGAACATGACATCGTTGTCCATGATCTAAATAATAAGTCTAATCAGTCAAAATTTAAGGCAGGCTGTCACCAGCAGGGTGACGCCAGGACCAGAAAGTATAAAATGCCCCTTGAGAAAAGCTGGCTTCGGCTTCTGTAATCGAGAAGGAAGCGCTGAAGGGACGGCGGAGGTGTGGCATCGAGATGCAGCGTCTCGGTTCAGCGCTCTACCACCTCGGGTGAAAGACCAGAACCTCGGAGTTGTGACCATTCAGGGGTCACAACTCCGCCACAGCTTCCACAACTCGGGGCAGGGTAAACTATTGAGCCTAAACTATTGATTAAAAGAGGAGATCCTATGAGGAATCTCCAATGGAGGTTGTTCGAGGAGGGCCACCAGGTCTGTCAACCATGGACAGCCTGGCCACCATGGGGCTACTATGAGGAGACTGACTCCATTCCGGTGAATTCTCTCCAGAACTTCGGGAATTAGCACGACGGGGGAAAGGCGTAAAGGCGCAGCCTCAGCCATGGTTGTGCTATGGCATCCAGTCCCAGCAGGGCTGGAGGATATAGGGTGAACCACAGGGACGCAAACTCTCTCTAAAGACGCAAACAGGTCTACTTGGGCTTTGCCAAACTTCTCCCAAATCTGTTCCACCACCTGAGGGTGGAGGCGCCACTCCCCGGCCTTGGACCCCAGTCTCGAGAGAGCGTCTGCTGCTTTGTTACACCAGCCTGTACACAGGGCGTGAGCAAAGACGCTCCCACACTGATGCTGGGACCAAAAAATGTTCATCAAACTTGCCCAATGGAGGGGCTTAATGTTTACCAGCCAGCTTAGCTATATCCAGCTTCTGAACTACACGTGTCACAACCTCCAGCAGCTCCTTGCTATTGGGTTCTCCCTCCTCTTAAGAAGAGAGGCGGAACTGTGTGCTCTCGTGAAGGGGGGAAGACGTCGTCGAGAGGCGTGCCTCCGAAGCCGAACGTGAGCTGGACCAAGCAGAGGAGGAAAGAGAAAGGGACAAGCCTGTCTCCAAACCTTCTGCAAGATCCATAAGCGAACCCCAGGAACCCCTCCTCAAAGAGTGCCTTCAATTTTGACTGATTAGACTCATTGTTCAGAGCATGGACAATGCAGTCGCGTTCCCAAAGCGTTCCGAAGCAGCTCAAGTTCCTGAAAGGCGACTGTAGTTTATGAAATATTCTAATGTACTTTCTATAACCGAAATCCTACTGTACCACAATTAATGTCACATACATCACACTTTTTAATTAATTTAGTTTTATTATACTAACTAAGGCTCTTGACCTGTGTCTATATCTAATTTTGTACATTGTATCTGATTTGCACTGATGCAGGATTAGTTGATTGGATAACTGCATACATTTGCAGGTACACAGGGTTTTTTTTTATAGGTCAAAGGTCAATCCATTTTACACTGCAACAAAGTAGCATTTTTTTACTTGTTAAAACTGTGTAAAATATGGTGGTGGATCCTTAATGTTTGGGGTTGTTTTTCTGCCAAGGACTTTGTTGATATCAAATATCAACTAGTATTAAATCAAACATGACTGCATCTGTCAAAAAGCTCAAAATGGTCCAATAGTGGGTAGCAGGACAGTGATTTAAAAAATAAATCATAATCAACACAAAAAGTTTACTGACAGCAAAACCAAGGTTCCTCCATGGCCATTCCTGTCCCCTGACTTGAACCCTATAAACCTGTGGGGTAAAGAGAGCCCAGCAGCATGAATCTTGAAATTTTAAATTAAAAAAAATTTAAACTTAGAAACTTTTGTATGCATCTCTTGCCAAGTATTTTACAACTTTATCAGGCATTATAGGCAAAGCCTCAGAGCTGATCTTGGCAAAGGAGGTAGCACAAAGTATGTAAGCATATGTAGAGCTGAAAATTCAAATATATGTTCAAAATCATGTGTGCGTTAACAAACATTTGGCCATATACAGTATGGGAAATGTGAATATCCCTTTTTATAGCCATAATCCAAAGGGATACCTTAGGTATTTTTGCTTTCCAACATGTTTATTAGGGTAAAAACTGTGTAATATTCTTGTTTCTTTGTGTGTGTTTTGAAGTTTCACACGTATTACTTTATATAGCCCCTAAATCACTCGTAAATCATTAGATTAAAGGTCAAGGTCTTAGCAAGTTCCCAGCTCAGTCCCTTAAACCTCTAGTGGATTGGAGAATTTATACTGCACTGATCATGTGGGATCCCTAGAAAATATAAAAAATGGGATCTGTCCTTTTGTAGTTTCATGAGTTTGGTGTGATACACAGTTATTATTTGAGGAAAATCTTGTTACTGACAAATACTGCCTCAAATCCCTACACTTTTCCTGTAAATAGACTTGTTGAGTCATACATAAAAGTTTATCTTTAGTTAAACATTCACCTATTTATTAAACATGGGTCAAATTAATTCTTGCAGTGTCTTGGACTGTACAGAAATTTTGTGAATTTTGTGAGGCATATTGCAATAACCCACATAATTTATTACTTACAGTATATAATACAAAATGCCTTACATTTAATTAAGACAATAAGCATTATATACTTAAATATCTGCCTTGTCTAGTTACGTTTAAGATTATAATTTTTTTGGTCCTGAAAAGCTGAATAGCTTCAAGTCAGTATCATTTTAGGAAATTTAGCTTTTGCATTTAATTAGAGATAATTCTGTGGATCATGTAATGCCATTAGGTAGTTGCTTTTTTCTTTTGCCTCAATTTTGTTACCTGGTTACAGGTTCTGGTCTGTCTATTACACTTTTTGTTCCAAAACTGTTTAGTAAACTGTTACCTGTTCTTTCTGTTCTTGAGGCTTACCACATGTGGCAAACCATGTTTAAAGTGGTAAACCTTTTTTATATATATTATTCTGTTCAGTTCTCCCTTTTTCTGGCTGAGTTCTATTTATTTTGTCCGAGACTTTTTTTAAAGCTCATTGTAAAAGTTGGCAGAAATACCGTCTTTAGAATCCAGATTAGAAATTATTACAAATATATTGCACTTGAAAAACTAAATTGAATTTTACCAATTGAGTTTTATATATTCAGAACAAAGCATATTTTTCTTTAGTGTATAACTATTAAAGATTCCAAGAGTACAGAGTTACTAGTTTCATCTCATGAAGTCACATTTTGATAAAAATTTGTACCATGTATTTTTGCTTTACTAACAGAAATGGATCCTGAACCATCCACACTCTACAGCTCATTAGATTACAGCTCATGTGGCTTTCCTTTCAAAACTTATGCTCCTGAAAATTATTGTTTGCTGATTTACCATGTTTTTTATACTCCAAGCTAGTAATTTTTAATTAACTGTTTTGACCACCCATTATTTTTTATATATATATATACCAGTCCTGCCCTTTTGCTCAAACTCATTTTCATCTGCCTACAGGTTCTTACTGGACAATTCTTTTTACCAAACACACACCCACACTATATATCCTCTTTTTTAGTTAAATGAGTAATTCAAGTAATATTTTCTTTATGTAAAAAACTTTTATATAAAAATAATAATTATATTATGTTTTTTAGATGTTTGCATAAAGTTGGCATTAAATAAATGAAAGAAAAAAATATATAATAGTCAATTGGACTGTGATTGCAGTTTTCATACCAAAGAAGGAATCTTATGTAACAGATTAATTTTGAGTGCAAACATAAAACACAAAAAAAAGAAATAACCTTAACCTGAGCAAAAACATGAACCAAGTACAAACATGGAACTCTGAGGTGCAAGGTGAAACTTAAATATATGTGCTGATTATGCTATACAAATTGGATGTGATGGGAGACGTAGTCCAAAGTCTCTAGGCATAATGCTGACAGCATCAAACAGATGAGAACAAGAAATACATCACACAGCTCCCAATAATATTTATTTGTTTAAAGTATAATAAAACTTAAATAGTAATTTAATGTATATATAATACATCTGTTGAATTGTTATACTAAAATGCAAATTTTTTCCTTGCAGTTGATTATTAGTTGATTTTCAAAATATACTAATAAAATGTGACTTGCAATCAGATATCATTTTTATGTGAGTGCCTTCACATTGCCAAATGTAATTAGGCTTATTTGGTATATTTTTTATCTCTTCTACAGGTTTCTGCAGAACAACAGCATTCACACAGTGTCTAGCCATGCATTCAGTGGCTTATTCAGACTGAGAAAACTGTGAGTCCTTTTTTATACAGGCTTCCTTTCTTTTGAGGAAACTTTGATGGATATTTTTTTGACAGTCAATCTTATTTCAAATGGCTTAAGAGAGTGTCAGAGAGTGCTTGATCAGTAAGGATATTTCGTATGCAGTTAACTAGGGAATGCAAAAATAACACAAGGCAATCCATTCTCTCTATGCATCACATCATCTCTATGTCAAGTCTTCCTTGCCTAATTCCAGAAAGCCTATAAAATAGATTGCCTAGCATGCTTTTCAGAGTTTTGAAGAGATGTGGGTCACCATTTGGGCCTTTTCTGTCTAGAGACGGACTTCTGATTAGAAAATTGTCAAATCCTAGAACCACTAGGGCTGTGCAGTAAGGCCCTTTTAACTGCTCAGGTGTATAATTAAGATAATTGTAAGTTGCTGTAGGTAAGGGCATATGTAATTGTAAAAAGGACATATTTGTGTTAGGAACAGTAAACAATCTGTGCTTAAAATGTTGCTGTTTCTCTCAAAGGGCCATATGTAAAGATAGGTCAACAATGCATAGTAAGAAAATAATACTAAAATTGATTACAAAGGTATTCAGACCGCAGGAGTATCTAAGTGTTACTTAGATAGTTGTGTGAGAATTGTGCAAAGGAATGACAGCTGGGGGAAAAAGGCGCATTTTATGATATATGATATGATATTTATAATATGAGCTAAAGCAAGGATAAGCATTTAGTCCAACACCATTATGTGACAGTATGTCATGCTGACTTTCCTGTTCTTCACAAGCAGATCAGGTGTTTTAAAAGCACAACCATGAACTTAATTAAAACTGCTCTACCAGGCCATCTGTTATTAGTTGATAAACACTTCTGCTATTTGATTTAATCTTAAATAATTCATCAAACTTGTCAGGATATCAAACATTAATAAGGAAAATGTTTGTGGCTGTGATATATGACTGGTATATGGCTGAGGTGCTCCTTTTTATACGATAAATGGCACCAATAAATAGTATGAATACCTTGAGACAGTGTCATATTGCCCTCAGTCATAGTGTTAATACTGCTCTTTTGCAAGGATGAATCATTTACAGCTGATATTCTTAATTAGACTTAAGCGATGTCCTGATTTTGAATAACTTGTGACAAGAATCATCCAACCTTCTGATAGTGCTGCTGTTTTTAGTGCATCTGATTTCTGAGGTTGAGAATTGTATGATGCCATTTTAATGCTGTGCAAAGTATAAAATTATACCTGATATATCACATACAATCAAAAATATCTTGAAGAAGAGAACATGAAGAAAAATAAAATGAATTTGCTATAGTCATCAGTGCCATTATAACCAATATTTTTTGCATTTTCCAAATGTTAAAGTTTACATTTATTTGATCAATGTAGTAGTGATTTTCTGACTACTATTTAGACAGCTCTCATTTCAAAAAAGGCTTGCATTTTCCACAAGTTGTATTTCGTGCCCATGTACTGCACAGGTTGTACAGGTGTCAATTGACTTTCAATCGTAGAGCTTCCACATGGGAGATCAGAAGCTAGTTTTCCACTTGCTGTTGGGACTGTCCACACAGCAGCCGGTCATGCAGATAGGGCAGTATGAATTGTAGTTACAGGCCAGTTGTAGAAAATTGTTTTACATTGAAGATGTTGTAATTGCATGTAAGTGCACTATGTGGCACTATGATTTGCTAGTACATCTGGCTCTCCATCTATAGGCTTAAAAATTGCAGAACTACATATCACCAAACCTGTAAGATGTGATAGTTTACAAATAATTAAATATACAATAATAATAATAATAATAATAATAATAATAATAATAATAATAATACACCTCCAAAATACAGTACTGTGCAAAAAAGATTGGAGACTGTAAGATGTTGGCAGGGGACAGTGTAGCTAGACAGCTTCGGATGGTGGTCTGTAGGACGGCTTTGGAGGTGAAGAAGTAGAGAAGGAGAGTGAGGACTAAAAAAAGAATAAGATGGTGGAAACCTAAGAAGGAAGACTGTAGTGTAAGGTTCAGTGAAGAGGTCAGTCAGGGGCTCAGTGGTGGTGAAGAGGTGTTGGATGATTGGGCAACTATTGCAGAAGTGATAAAGGAGAAAGCTAGGAAAAACAAAGAGATATGGTGGTGGAATGAGAAGGTGCAGAATAGCATAAGGAGAAAGGGGTTAGCAAAACAGAATTTGGATCGGCAGAGTGATGAGAAAAGTAGCCAGGAGCACATGATGTGGCAGCAGGTGAAGATGGATGTGGCAAAAGCTAAGGAAAAGGCATATGAGGAGTTGTATGAGATGTTGGATACTAATCAAGGAGAAAAGGATTTATATTGGTCAGACAGAGGGACCGAGCTGGGAAGGATATGCTGCAAGTTAAAGTAATAAAGGATGGAGATGGAAATGTGTTTACTAGTGTGGAAAGTGCGTTGAGAAGGTGGAGGGAGCATTTTTCAGCTGATGAATTAGGAAAATGAGAGAGAGAAGGGTGGGTGATTTGGAGATATTTAAGCAGCAAGTGGAAAGGAATAGTAAGGAGGAAGTGAGAGCAGCAATTAAGAGAATAAAGAGTTGGTTGGACCAGAATAAATACCAGTAGAAGCATGCTGGTGTTAATGAGAGATGGAAGTGGAGTTTTTAGCCAAGTTTTCCCAGAAAAATGTTGGAAGGTGAATGCATACCTGAGGAATGGAGAAGGAGTGTCCTAATACCAGTTTTTAAGAATTCAAAAGATGCTTACTGCAAATGGGGGGGTCAATATTACATTTTTTAATGTAGTATATCTAAGATTTTGACTGGTGGTTTACCTTTATATGTAAAGAGTTTATAGAGATTTATCTGGCCTACGGTTATTCTGTCAAAACACACTAAACTTGATAGATAACCGAAAGTTGTACAACTTGAACTGACAGGATACTGTGGAAGTGGTGGAATCACATCTGTATCACAGCAATCAGGAAGTGGAAATATGCATGTTTCACATTTTGTCACATCTTTGTTTAGAAACCAATCATCTTTGTCCACCACTCACATCAGATGTGGTGTGCATAGAAGGTATTTAAACCCTTTAACTTAATAAGTAATTTCCTTTTCAGTGTCACTTGAATGTGATCAAATATCAAATATATAACAATGTTTTTCATAGCTTTAATTAATTGCTTTCCCCCAACACAGTTTGTCTCTGCTCCCTAAAAACTACATTTTATATATATTTTTATAGTTCATAGTCTGAACAACATAATAAGATATAATTATAAAGCCATCACACTTGATTACAAGCATTATAAAATACTATTTTTGTAGCCCAAACTATCCACAAATTTTGCAAAGCTTTATTAATTGAGATCATAGTGAAATGAGCATTAAATATTCCAATTGTATAAATCAGTTCTTAGTAAATTCACTGAAGTGAAATAAATACTATTTATTTTTCTGCATTTGATTTTTGATAAATTGAAGTAAATACACAGTGGGGCCCAATAGTGTGAGAGCACTAGTGCAACTGTCTTCATTTTGCATTCAACAACTATCATTTATTTATTTTATATGACAACAAATATTTATTTTAATATTTAAACAGTAAAATTCTCTCTAATCTTTTAGTTACAGACTTGAGCTGGCACAAACTCTACAAATGTTGAACATTCAGTCTTTTTGTTTTAAACACTGAACTATTTAAGATTGTAGACTAAAGATAATATCAGTCAGTGGATGCAGTATATAACAATATTAAAAAGACCAATAAATGTTTTCCAAAAATAATTGGACATTTTGCTTTTAATACTCAAATTTTGATAGTGCTATTTAAGTGACTTGATAACATTTGTGGAAAAACGTCTCTAGGTTCTATATGTAAGCCTGGTTTCCTGTCAACAAGGCTTTGGGGAACGCTTACCCGTGTCCATGCTCTGAACCACACGTGTGAACGGTCCAAAGAAAAAGCGCCCTATAAAAGCACATGCCGTGGAGATGGTGTTAGCTTCGAAAGTGAAGGAGTGTGATTGCAGGGAGTGTGGCCTGGAGACGCAGCGTCTTGTTCCCTCAGGGAACCAGGGTTACATACATATTTCAGGAACTCGGGCTGCATCAACAACGATTTGAAAACGAGTGTTTAATACTGCCAGACTGACCAATTACTGCCTAGTGTAGCTGGGCACAGCTAGGTCGAAGGACTGAGAGGCCAGGAGTGGCACTAATGTCAAGGCTGTGGGACCTGATGAAGGTCAGATGGTCTGACTTTATCCACATGGCAGCTCTGTGGCACACCCGGTTAAGCTTTTCCTGGTCAGGGCCCTTAAAAATAAGAAGATAGAATGCCTGGAGCACGAGGTTGGACAGCCGAGGGCACCTTGGGGACATGCTTGGGGTGAACTCCAGACAGCTGGGGTTTACAGAAAGTGTGTGAAGGTCCCCAACTCTCTTTAGTGGCAAGATTGCCAGTAGAAAAACAGTCTTGACTGTTAAAATCTTGAGGGCACCTCTGGCAGGGGCTGGAAGGGAGGCTTAGACAAGGCCTCCAGGACAATGGTTAGGACCCACACAGGCCACTCTGGGACACTGTGGAGGAAACGTGTCACTAATTGTTTTTTCTCTAGCAACTGCTCTGCAAGCAGAGCATAATAAGCTGCAATAGTGGATGCGTAAACCTTTAGGGTAGAAGGAGACAGGCCTTTGGTGAGCTGTATTTGAAGAAATTCCATCACTGGGTCAACTGGGCAGTTAACTAGGTCTAACTGGTGACCATGTAGTAAACAGGTGCCCCTTTGCGGCATACAACCACCTCATTTAGGGAGCTCTAGATTGAAGAATAGTCTTTACGACCTCGACGAAGATCAGTGGCTAAGAGATATGCCCCCTCGGGGGCTACAGCCACAGCCTGAGCTACAAGGAGAAGACAGACTTAAATCCCAGTGAACGCTTACCAGAACTCCTGAGAGCAGCGATACAGGGGGAAAAGTGTACAGGGGGAGCCTCGGCCATGCCTGTAACACGGTGTGGAGAACCAGAGGTAAAGGTGCAATGTCTCTTGAGTGGCAAACAGGTCAACTTGTGCTCTTTAAAAAAAAGCCTCCATTCCCCGGGCCTTGGCCCTTGCCTCAAAAGGAGGTCTGCTCCTTGATTCAACCGCCCTGGGTTGTATAGTGCTCTAAGTGAGCGCAGCTTCCCTTGTGACCACAGGAGGGTCTGTTGTGCCAGCTTGTAAAGTAGCCAAGAGCGCAGAATTCCACACAGACTGACAGGGTGAGCCAAAGGTGTCTTTTGTGGAGACCAAGGTGGACATAGACCGGCTGAGAGCCAGGTCTGTAGAAGCTCTCGGACCCCGTCACTGTCCATAGGCACTCCCTCATTAAGCTCTTACAGCAGGTTGGCCTAATAAGCATGCAAGACGGCCATTGTGTGCAGGCTGCCGAAGGCTTGACCAGTTGCTATGTAAGCCTTGCTCACCAGAGCCGAGGTAGTCCACAGAGGCTTGGTGGGGAGTACCAGGGCCCATGAAGGATATATATATATATATATATATATACAGGGAGTGCAGAATTATTAGGCAAGTTGTATTTTTGAGGATTAATTTTATTTGAGGATTTAATTTGAACAACAACCATGTTCTCAATGAACACAAAGAACTCATTAATATCAAAGCTGAATATTTTTGGAAGTAGTTTTTAGTTTTAGCTATTTTAGGGGGATATCTGTGTGTGCAGGTGACTATTACTGTGCATAATTATTAGGCAACTTAACAAAAAACAAATTTATACCCATTTCAATTATTTATTTTTACCAGTGAAACCAATATAACATCTCAACATTCACAAATATACATTTCTGACATTCAAAAACCAAACAAAAACAAATCAGTGACCAATATAGCCACCTTTCTTTGCAAGGACACTCACAGCGTATGTGTGTAATATGTGCTTGGTTTACTACTGTTCTCTTCATTTGTTCTCTCAGGGGACGGTTTACCCCGCCAGAGGAACTTCACTGAACCCTTTCATCTGATCTCACTGTCTCTTTGATAAGAGAGAGAGAGAGAGAGAGAGAAAGAAAGAGAGAAAGAGAAACAGAGGGGATTGTGGGTGTATGTGAAAAATGGACAGAAAGCTTGATGCCATTTCCATGCCTTGAGTTAAGGAAACTCCCTCCATCAGATAAGCGAGGAAAACAAACAAGGACTGCCCATTTTCCTGAGTTTAAATTAATGTGCGTATTAAACAGTGTACCCCTTTGTTTGAGTTTGTGTTTGTATTTGTATGTGTGAATGTGTTATGTGTGTGCACCGTTTTGCACCACACATTACAAATCAAAGTTTTTGTAAGCATGTGTGTCTTTGTGTTCTCTCTTTTTCTTTTAAATGTACGTTTGTGCGTGGGTGTGTTCACGTCGTATGTGTTTAAAGTTATCTAATGGTGCCAGAGCGCAAGTGGCAATAGCAGAAACACACACTTACACACACACACACTTACACACAGAGCTGCTTTAACCTCCTGCCCTGTACTCTTGATAAGTCATTGCTAGTCTTTAGCCTGCACCAAGGTGGCTTGCATTTTAGCAAAGACACCTAAGTATCAAGTTGTAGTAATAAAAAACACTTAAAAAGGGCAGCACGCAACTTGAGCTTCAAATATTATGATATTAATAATATAAAATGTGCAGTTTTTATTTAGCTCTCATTTGGCAGCCAACTCTCCAAATGCATGCTAATAGAAGAAACAGATTAATCATGTGTTTGTATATGTATGTGAGGCATACGTTTGTACGTCATCAGCCTGCATGCGCTTCACGAGCAAGGAGCTGCCTGAATGTAATGCTATTTTTTTGTAATTTCACATAAAGTATTATACATGTTTATGGAACAAATAACAACATGTATATATATATATATATATATATTTCTTTATTCTATTTTATTTTTTTATATTTTTATGACTTACCAATAATTACCTGTTGCAAAAACAGACACAAACATAGCGCTTCTTGAACAAACAGAAGCTGGTGGCGTCTTCATGGCATGTGCTTTTATAGCTTCCTGGTCGTGACGTCAGCCTGCTGGTGACATTGTGCTTTTCCATTGGAACGATTACACACATTGTTCAGAGCCTGGACACACGAAAGCGTTACCCAAAGAATTGTTGGGTTCCTGAAAGGGAACTGAAATACCAATAAAACTCACCTTATGTTGTGTTTTCTTGATTGTACATTGTGTGGCCTGTTTTCTCTTTATAGGTTCCTAAGTCAAAATTTTATCACATCCTTGGGACCTGACGTATTCAGTGATCTCCATAAATTACAGTGGTTGTGAGTATAATACACTTTACAGACATGACATTTTATGACATACACCCTTCAAAACAGATATTAGACATACTCAATTTCATTTTCAATCGTATATACTAATATACAGTGCATTCTTGAATATTCAGATCCTCTTAACTTTTTTCAGTTTAATTATGCTGATGCCTGATATTAATTTTGTTGAAATTATATTTTTTTTTTCTCATTAATATACAATCAGTACACCATAATGATGAAGTGAAACAGAAGGATTAGCAGTGCTTGATTTCCTCCAGACTTAACATTTAGAATTGAGGCCAAACATTTCAATCTTGGTTTCATCAGACCAGAGAATTTTGTTACACACAGTCTGGGAGTACTTTAGCTTTCTGTATCCTCCAAGCAGGCTTCCATTGGTTTTGCAATGAGAAGAGGCATCTAGCCACTCTGCCATAAAGCCAAGATCTCTAGAGGGCTGCAGTGATGGTTGTCCTTGTGGAACTTTGTCTCATCTACACACAGCATCTCCAGAGCTCAGATTCAGGCAAGCAGCTCTTGGAATGGACCTGGTTTGTCACACTTCTTTTGAAAATTATGAAGGCCACTATGCTCTTGGAAATCTTCAGTGCAGCAACAATATTTTTGTAGCCTTTGCCAAATCGGTGCATCGATATGCATCCTCATCGGTTGAGGCATTCTATGGACAGGTGTATGCCTTTCCAAATCAGGCCCATGCAATAATCTTTTCCACAGGTTTGCTTCAATCAATGTGTAGAGAATCTCAGAAATGATCAGGAGAATTGGCAGACACCTGAGCTAATTTTTTTAAGTATTGTAAAGGGACTGAATACTTATGTACATGTGATATTTCAGGTTTTTAATTTAAGGGAAACATGTACATATATTTTTACTTTTCACATTAAGGTACTGAATGTAAATTAATGAGAAAAAAATCTATTTGAATGATTGCAGTATCATCCTGCAACATAACAAAACTAAAAAAAAATGAGTCTGAGTACTTTTCCGAATGCACTGTATACTGCACTGATCTGCACTAAAGCTTCCACAAAATAAACCATCCAATGCTAGTTCTGAAAAATTTTAATTATACCCCACAACACTGCAGAATTCTGAAATAAGATGGTGTCGATTACTTTTCAATAGCAGCTGCTCTAACAGTAGCACGCCAGAACAAATTGCATATTTTGCTGCTATAAACACTGTGCAGCAAACTGTTTTTATAATCTTTTTTTGTTGTTTTGTTGTTTTCAAAATGCCTTTGGCTTATATAGATGTATACTTTTTGTGATGAGGTTGCAGGTACGTGTCAGCTAAACCTTTCTTCAGGTGTCATTTTCTGGTCAGCAAATGAACATGTCTTTCTAAATGTTTTCCAGCTCTTGTTTTGACTTCGACTGATGTCTTTAATCTTCTCTTTCTTAGTGTCATCTTAGACAGTAGAACTGCAAAATGAAAGTGCTTTGTAAGCTATTAGATCCATTCTCGAAACCTCAGTCAGCTGCTTAAAAGGACCTGTTGTTGTTCATTCAAGAGTCAGATAATTTTACAACTGAAGATTTTATAACTATAATATCTGCAATTTTTCCTATTTTCCTATTATGTTCCTCAAATATAAAGTCACTTTGCAGATTATAAATAATTGCAGCAGACACGGTATGCCCTTTTTACCTCTAAAATCTAAATAAATCCTCAATTCCAGAAAATTAGGAAATTAGAAAATTGTGTAAAAAGTAAAACCGAATGCAATGATATGCAAATCTCATAGTCGCATATTTTATTGTCAGTAGAACAAAAGTAGAAAAATATATTTCTGAGATATGTCTGTATGAGACAGGAACCTGCAAATATATATTCAAATATATCCAAATATAAAATCAGTTTTTAGCTAGGTGTTTTACAAACTGACAATATTTGTGATTAACAGTGTTAAGCTATTGTTTTTTGTGTGATCAGAAGAAAACTGTTTTCCATTTCTAAGGATAATATGTGATGTTACAGTACCATGAAAAGAAAGGTCTATTAAAATATTATCACTTATATGGAAATGGTTGTTATAGGTCCCAGTGATATATATAAAAAAATACTTTGATTAGAGCATATGAAAGGAATTTGTAAGAAAGAAAACTTGTCCTTGGTCAGCCATTTTGTCTCCATTACTACAAAACAGATTGTGTTTCCAAAAGAAACATGAATGGAGCTTGTGAGGACTCTAAATTTCCTGAATATTTCACTTGACTCAGTTTGTGCTGCTCTTAGACTATGCCCTTCATTTTTGAAAAGATAATTGCAATTAAATGACAAGGTGCTTTGAGAGCTTAAGTAGGAAATATTTATGAAACTATTTGATAATGCAATTTCAGCAAAGAAACATCAATGCCAAACCTCAGCCACAAGAGGAATATGTCAAATTAAATAAAGTTCTTGTGCCATAGCAAACAACAAAGACAAACTGTACCATCATGATAAAGCAGGGGTCTTTCAGTCTGGTTCTTGACACACACTGTCCTGCTAAATTTAACTGAAGCCGAAATCAAAAACACAAGAACAAGCTAACCAAGGTCTTCATGGTTGCTGTTAGTAATTGATATACATCAAATATTTTCACAATTTACAGTCTTACATAGAATATTGAAAGGATTCCTTCTCTTGATTTCTACAAAGAAACATTAAGGGGTTCTTTTAAAACTTTACAAATGTTGTATTGACAGAAAATAAGCTAATATTGCACACTCATGTCTTAAACCTTTCTTCTCAGAGTCCTGGATCAAAATCCCCTGAGGAGCATCTCTCATGACATTTTCACTGGTCTCAAGTCATTAATATTTTTGTGAGTATTTGAAACTTCCTGAATAATATTTTCATCTAAAGCTTATAGATCATGGATTAATTTGTGTTAGCTGTGTATATACTGATAAACCTGGTTGACATAGTGATTGAAAAATGTATGGTGCTGGATAACTGCACAGCTCCATCAGACCCTACTACAGATCTTTTTCTATATAGTCACATTCTATTAATACAGTCTTATTGAAACTTTTCCCCATGAGGCCTACCTCCCAGGATTTTTGTGAACTTGCATACTCTTAGCCCCTCCCTCATACACACACCCCAAAAAAGAACCAGCAGTTCTCATGCTATTGCGGCATATACATAAAAAAAAAAGAAAAAAAAAACAGGCCAAGTAATCTTCTTGCACAGGGCTTTCATGACTATTCTTAATAGACTAATAAAAAAAGCAAAATAGAACCGCCTGAAAATAAGTCTTATGACCTGCTAACCCAAGAGCCATAATGCCCAATCCTGTGTGTGTGTGTGTGTGTGTGTGTGTGTGTGTGTGTGTGTCTGTGTGTGTTTGTGTGTGTTTATGCTGTTTGTCTAATGTTCCTTGTATTATCTGTGAAATGCGTCCCCACATTCAGCATTGTCACCGCTCGATCTGTTTGAATGTGTTTGTGTCGATACAAATATTTGTACAGTGGTATATGTGACACTTTGTTTCAGGTCTGTTGATTTTTGTTATTTTTATATAATTTTTTGTTTATAATTTTTCTCTAAGTATATCACAGCTGATGTTAAGCAAAGCACATAGTTTTCTTTTTTTAATCAATGAATGGTAACCATTCTCCTAGGACAGAAAGTGGAAGCGCTGCATTTGTGCATCTTTAAAAGTGGGAAAATGAAAAGAGATGAGAGTGCTGGCTGAAACATTTCTGCAGTGAAATGAGGGAAGGGGGCAGGGCTGTCAAGAATTCATATTCTTGTGTAGACTAACTAAAAATGAAAAATGCTCTCTTTTGGCATGTTATACAATGACTATACTCTGATTATAAAATGCAGAGCTCTTGTGCAAAATACATAAAAGATTGGCAAGTCTTATACTGTACCTTATTTAATTCTTTGATACAGTCAAACATAACTCCACAATTCCCTTGTGCAGTTTTCCATCTTTTTAATATATCTGAATCAGTGGTGGACATTAATGAAGTAAATGTAATTTGTTATTCTACATTACTCTAAGTAGTCTTTTTCGGGTTTCTGTACTTCACTTAAGTATTTCTGTTTGCGGAGACTTTTACTTTAACTTGACTACATTTCTAAGTCAAATATCTTACTTTTTACTCAACTGCATTTTGGAAAATCAGTCGTTCCTTTTCATTTATGAGTGGATGAAAATTATATATATTTATATATATATATATATATATATATATATATACACAGTG
>MU537915.1:1237152-1258901 GCA_024362625.1 Silurus asotus | reverse complement strand
TAGTAGTAGTAGTAGTAGTAGTAGTAGTGGGTATTTCACTGCAGTGTGTGAGGTCTTCTACTCTGTGATGTGCCGAGGACCACCTTGAGGGCCGTCCTCTGGCTTACAGGGCCTCACTGTGAGTGTATTGGGCAACCCGGGAGTTGTCAATATCTCCCAGTATCCAGTGGAAGTCTATGGCAGCCCACTGGGTGCTTTGTATGCTTTTCTACTATCAGATTGCCCACTGGTAGAGGACTGTCTCAGTTACTTTTACAGGTGTACACCATTTAGGCTTTTCATCTTCATCAATAGGCAAAGCTGGACAAGAAGTATATAATCTTACACTAAGATTCTCCATTGGAATGTGTTAGAAAAACGGTTGTTCTTTTCTTTGATTATTTTGGTCAAGCTGAGTTTGATGGACACCAGCATGTTCATTTTTCTCATACTGGATTTTTCATCATTTCTTCTTCTTCTTCTTCTTCTTCTTTCGGCTGCTCCCATTAGGGGTCGCCACAGCGGATCATCCGTCTCCATACCACCCTGTCCTCTACATCTGCCTCTTTTACACCAACTACCTGCATGTCTTCCCTCACCACATCCATGAACCTCCTTCTCGGCCTTCCTCTTTTCCTCCTACCTGGTGGCTCCATCCTCAGCATTCTCCTACCAATATAATTCATGTCCCTCCTCTGCACATGTCCAAACCATCTCAATCTCGCCTCCCTCACCTTGTCACCAAAACATCGTACATGCGCTGTCCCTCTAATAAACTCATTTCTAATCTTATCCATCCTCGTCACTCCCAACGAAAACCTCAACATCTTCAGCTCTGCTACCTCCAGCTCCGCCTCCTGTCTTTTACTCAATGCCACTGTCTCTAAACCATACAACATCGCAGGTCTCACCACAGTCCTATAAACTTTCCCTTTCAATTTTGCAGATACCCTACTATCACAAATCACTCCTGTCACTCTTCTCCACCCACTCCACCCTGCCTGCACTCTTTTCTTCACTTCTCTAACACACTCTCCATTACTTTGCACTGTTGACCCTAGGTACCTGAATTCCTCCACCTTCTGAAGCTCTTCTCCCTGCAACCGCACCACTCCACTGCCCTCCCTCTCATTCACACACATGTATTCTGTCTTACTCCTACTGAGTTTCATTCCCCTTCTCTCCAGCGCATATCTCCACCTCTCCAGGCTCTTCTCAACCTGCTCCCTACTCTCACAACAAATCACAATATCATCCGCAAACATCATAGTCCAGGGAGACTCCTGTCTGACCTCGTCCGTCAACCTGTCCATCACCACTGCAAACAGGAAAGGGCTCAGGGCCGATCCTTGATGCAGTCCAACCTTCACTCTAAACCAGTCTGTCGTACCTACTGCACACTTCACTGCCGTCACACTGTCCTCATACATGTCCTGCACCACCCTCACATACTTCTCTGACACACCTGACTTCCTCATACAATACCACAACTCCTCTCTTGGCACCCTGTCGTACGCCTTCTCTAAATCCACAAATACACAATGCAATTCCTTCTGTCCTTCTCTATACTTCTCCATCAACATTCTCAAAGCAAATAAGGCATCTGTGGTGCTCTTCCTCGGCATGAAACCATACTGTTGCTCACAGATGGTCACCTCTTCTCTCAGCCTGGCTTCCACTACTCTTTCCCATAACTTCATGGTGTGACTGATCAACTTAATACCCCTGTAGTTACTGCAGGTCTGCACATCTCCTTTATGCTTAAAGATCGGTACCAGCACACTTCTTCTCCATTCCTCAGGCATCTTCTCACCTTCCAAAATCCTGTTAAACAATCTGGTTAAAAACTCCACTGCCATCTCTCCTAAACATCTCCACGCTTCTACCGGTATGTCATCTGGTCCAACCGACTTTCCACTCTTCATCCTCTTAATCGCTGCTCTCACTTCCTCCTTACTAATCCTATCTACATCCTGCTTCACCAACTCCACATCATCCAACCTTCTCTCTCTCTGATTTTCCTCATTCATCAGCTGCTCAAAATACTCCCTCCACCTTCTCAACACACTCTCCTCACTAGTCAACACATTTCCCTCTCCATCCTTTACTGCTCTAACTTGCAGTACATCCTTTCCAGCTCGGTCCCTCTGCCTGGCCAATCGGTACAAATCCTTTTCTCCTTCCTTAGTGTCCAACCTCTCATACAGCTCCTCATATGCCTTTTCCTTGGCTTTCGCCACATCCCTCTTAACCTGCTGCCGCATCTCCTTGTACTCCTGCCTACTTTTCTCATCACTCTGTCTATCCCACTTCTGTTTTGCCAACCTCTTTCTCCTTATGCTCTCCTGCACTTCCTCATTCCACCACCACGTCTCCTTGTCTTCCTTTCTATTACCAGATGTCACACCAAGTACTTTTCTAGCTGCCTCCCTCATCACTCCTGCAGTAGTTGCCCAATCATCCAACACCTCCTTAACACCACTGAGCCTCTCTCTGACCTCTTCCCTGAACCTCACACTGCACTCTTCCTCCTTCAGTTTCCACCATCTTATTCTTCTTTCAGTCCTCACTCTCCTCCTCTTCTTCTTCACCTCCAAAACCATCCTACAGACCACCATCCTATGCTGTCTAGCTACACTGTCCCCTGCCAACACCTTACAGTCGCCAATCTCCTTCAGGTTGCATCTCCTGCATAGCACATAGTCCACCTGTGTGCACCTTCCTCCACTTTTATACGTCACCCTATGATCCTCCTTCTTCTTAAAATAAGTGTTCACCACTGCCATTTCCATCCTTTTAGCAAAATCTACCACCATCTGCCCTTCCACATTCCTCTCCTTAAAACCATACCTACCCATCACCTCCTCGTCACCTCTGTTCCCTTCACCTACATGCCCATTAAAGTCCGCCCCAATCACCAACCGTTCCTTCCTAGGTACACCATCTACCACTTCATCTAATTCACTCCAGAATCTTTCCTTCTCCTCCATCTCACAGCCAACTTGTGGAGCATAGGCACTGATGACATTTATCATCATCCCTTCAACTTCCACCTTCACGATCATCATCCTATCAGAAACTCTCTTCACCTCCACTACCCTCTTACTGTACTCTTCCTTCAGAATCACCCCTACACCATTTCTCTTTCCATCCACACCATGATAAAACAGTTTAAATCCACCTCCAATGTTCCTGGCCTTACTCCCTTTCCACTTGGTCTCCTGAACACACAGCATATCTACCTTTCTCCTCTCCATCATATCAGCTACTTCTCTCCCTTTACCCGTCATAGTACCAACATTTAAAGTACCAACCCTAACCTCCACTCTCCTACACTGCTCCTTTCCCTGCCGTCTCTGTAGACGTCTTCCTCCTCTCCTTCTCCTCCTTCGGCCAACAGTAGCCAATTTCCACCGGTACCCTGTCGGCTAACGATACCTGTGGCGGTCGTTGTTAACCCGGGCCTCGACCGATCCGGTATGAAATTCTCATTTGTGATCCGCATGTTTGATTTGGCACATGTTTTACGCTGGATGCCCTTCCTAACGCAACCCTCCCCATTTACCCGGGCTTGGGACCGGCACTAAGAATGCACTGGCTGGGTAGACAGGTAGGATTTAAACCAGCTTAATGCCTGTCCCTGAATGGCGAAGTAATTCTGTAAGCGATCTAGGAGAAGATCATGATCTATAGTGTCGAATGCAGCACTAAGATCTAGTAAAACTAACAGCGAGATGAAGCCTTGGTCTGAAGCTAAAAACAGGTCATTAGTGATTTTAACTAGGGCAGTTTTTGTGCTATGATGGGGCCTAAAACCTGACTGAAACTTTTCAAAGATATTGTTCGCTTGCAAGTAGGAATATAGCTGGGCAGCGACAATTTTTTCTAAAATCTTAGACATAAATTGGAGATTTGAAATTGGTCTGTAATTCGATAGCGTGTTTGGATCCAAATTCGGCTTTTTTAATGAGGGGCTTAATAACTGCTAGCTTGAGGGATTTAGCGACGTGACCTAATGATAGTGATGAGTTAATAATATTCAGAAGAGGCTCACCAGTTGTATATAACACTTCCTTTAGTAGATTTTTTTGAATGGGATCTAACTGACATGTTGTTGATTTAGCTTTGATAATAACATCATACAGCTCTTCCTGTCCTATACATGTAAAACAGTGGAGTTGAAGGTGACACTGTGTCAAGAGATGGTCTCAGAACCACCACAATTGTTTTTCTAATGTTATCTATTATTTCAGTGAAGAAAATCATAAAGTCTTCACTACTAAACTGTGATGGAACACATTTTTCAGTACAGTAGCTAAACTAGTACAGTTCCTTTTTAGTACAGTAGCTAAACTAACTACAAATCCCTGATTTGTAGTTAGTTTAGCTACTGTACTAAAAAGGAACCTGGGATTGTTTTTGTTATTTTCTATGAGTTTGCTCAGGTGTTCAGCTCTGTAGCAGCATTTAGCGCCTGTCTGTAGCTGAGCATACTGTCTTTATACACAATCCTAAATACCTCCAATTTCGTTTTCCTACATTTTCTCTCCAGATTACCAAAGCAGATTACCAGCTGTTCTCTTGAGGGCATGCGTATGACTATTATACCAAGGTGCAAGTGCTTGTTCTCTAACCTTTTTTAACCGGATAGGGGCAACAGTGTCTAATGTGCTAGTGAGGATAAGGTCTATGTTGTTAACCATTTCATCAAGATTATTAGCAGTTATGGGTTTAGTGACAAACTGAGATAAATCAGGCAGGTTATTTATGAATCTGTCCTTAGTGGTCGGAACAATAGTCCTACCAAGCCGATAACGTGGTGAAACCCGGCTAATCTGCTCTACCGGTAGTGTGTACAGTATGAGATAATGATCTGTGATGTCATCACTCTGAGGTAAAATATCTATATCAGTGACGTCTGCTCCGTGGGATATTATTAAGTCTAGTGTGTGGTTGAAGAGATGAGTTGGTCCGGGGACGTTTTGTTTAACCCCAAAAGATTTTAATAAGTCGACAAATGATAATCCCAGAGCATCAACCAGGAAGGTGTTTTTAGCTTACCTGCTGTTTTGGATTTGTTTGCTGTTCTTACTCTGCACTTGCATCCGTCTCCACTATTGTACATTCTGCACGTAACATGACAACATTACTGGGCAGTTGCTTAGTGTTTGTTTTTACTTTTCTGTTTTTTTTATATATATAATAATTACTGCATTCTAAATATTTATCCCTTTATAAGTTTTTCAGAAGTACTTTAGAAGTGCGATGGTTGGGAAATTGGATATGAAAATTTTGCAAAAGTTCCCTCTACAAATAATGGTGTAGATTAATTTAGTACTTTAAATTAGCACTTTAATTAAAAAACAACTTTTTTTTCTAACTATTTTCCTTCCCACAATTTTTAGACTGGTGGTATTCTTGGTCTATGTCCTAATACGCCATTATCAGAATGTATGTATGTATTGATAGAGACTTCAAAGCACTTTTGTCACCCTGGATAAGTGTGTCTGCTAAATACCATAGATATAAATATATATATATTTAACATCGTTTGTTTTTCCTTAGGTCCATGGTGAACACTTCCCTGGTAGAGCTGTCTGAACTAAGCCTCTGTAAATACATGCCTCTGCTCAGCTGGCTGTGAGTACTACTTTAATCCTGAACAAGTGCCTCTTACTGTTTACCACCCTCACCCTTCTTAGTTTGTAGTATTTTGTCCTCTATTAGCAAATATGCACATACCTTCAGACCTGTATGCCTCCACAATTACATACATTTACCTAATCAGCCTTTGCCAATCATGTGGCAGCAGCACAATGCAAAAACAAACATGTAGACTAAAGTCAAGGGCTTTAAATTAATGTTCACATTAAGCATCAGAATGATGAAAAAGTGTGATTTCTGTGACTTTGGCTGTGGCATGATTATTGGTACCAGATGGGCTGGCTTGTATATTTCACAATTAATACTCAGTCAGTCAATCAGGTACCAATAACCATGCCATAGTTAAAGTATGAGATAGCATTTTACTTTACATTTTCCTTCCAACTGGAGGCTGGATTTTTCACCTACAGTAGGGTTGCACAAGCCAGTGCACTCTTAGTGCCGGTCCCAAGCCCGGATAAACGTGGAGGTTGAGTTAGGAAGGGCATCCAGCGTAAAAACATGTGCCAATTCGAACATGCGGATAACGAATATGGATGATTCGCTGTGGCGACCCCTAATGGAAGAAGCTGAAAGAAAGTATTTAATAGTCAAAGAAATACATTGTAAGATATTTTACTATAAACCAAAGTATAGTTATATATAGTGTGTTATACCATGAAACCAAAGTATCATGATGAGACTATAAAAAATATAAACTGAAGTTTTTAGCTTTCAGAGTACCCACTTTATATGAGATGCTTAATAAGGGAAACAAAAAAGATAACTTGACATTACTAGCACCCCAATTGCCCTCTTTAATTTTGCACATCCTCACATTTGTCTTGAGTCCATCCGCAGCACTGTTATATGTTCACTGAATGTTAAGACTGTGATTAGTATTTTTAGAGAGGAGAGAGAAGTGCCTCTCTACACTTGTAGAAAGTATAATTATATTGCAGAGAGCCTTCTGCAACTTTGTGTGCAGTATAATTACGTTAAAAGAGCTTGGCAGTGTGAGCTATAGTAACTTTCTCAGGCCTACAATGTCAGGTGCATTATGTTGTTCTACTGGCCTTATTATAAATGTATTTGTCTTACACTACATGTAGTCAATGTATACATAGAGAATTACAATTACATAAAATTATTGAGATAGAAAATAATTAGTCATTTTATTACTGTCTTTTTTAGTCAATAACATGTGCCTTAACCACTGAAGAAAACTTAATAAAAACAACAATGTTACACCATCTGCCTTACAACAGATGTAATTAATATTTTTTGTATCATTCCCAGAGGAAGCATTTGGGTTCTCCGAGTCCCACAGGATGTTTAAATGTTGTTTAAATGTCAGCATCCGCATCCCAAGGACATGACAAATGCAGATCATGTAGTCTTTGCTTTTTAATTTTATGTCTTATAGTCTGAGCTGCCATTTTTATCAGACGCACATGTGAGCAGAAGTGGAGCTTTGTCTGGTATGTCCAAGACTGAAAGTGCTCATGTGGCCATTATGTCTGGTTCTCCTTTTGTTCCTAAAATCTTTAGGGGTGAGCTACAGACAGAGAGACAGCTATGGCTTTAACAGTTCAGAGAGCTCTTGTAAGAATTTTTGTTCTGTGTAGTATTTGGTCAGAGTGACCTTACCCAGACTTTCAGGAGGATAGTCCAAATAAAAGAGCTGCTTTCAGAGAGAAGGAAAGTACCGCTAGACCAATGGACTGTGAATAAATCTGAGCATTATTGTGTGTTCATGTCTGTCAGGGGGTATACTATCTGCTTCCAATTTTGTAATTTTCCTATCTTAAACCATATATCCATTTACCTCATGCACCGAGTGACTGGACTTGTTCAACAAATGGTAACTGTCCTCCTCCTCGTGTGTTGCTGATCACAGCACAGGGGAATGTGAATATTAGGCCATAAAAATAACAAAGAAATTATTCAAAAACACATTTTGGTAAAACAACAACATCTGGTAAAAACTTATTTGGACACCTGGCCATTAATACCTATTTCTGCTTGTTGAAAATGTTTATTTTAAATACATGGATATTATTATACAGTTGGTCTCCCCTATGCTGCTATGATAACCCACACTGTTGTGGAAAGACTTTCCATTGGATTTTGGAGCTCTTTGGAAGCCTGTAACAATTTAAGAAAACAAAATTTTCAGGGAGTCAGACTGGACAGAAATTGACAGAAATCCATTTAAAGAGGTAGAAAATTGTCATGACATTAATTTTTTTCTGTTGGGGTTGTAATTTTTGTTTCTAGGAATGTATACTTACGGTCAATCATGTGGCAGCAGTACAATGCCAAAATCATGCAGGTAGATTTCCAGGGCAAATATCTAGTTATTGGATCTGTGACTTTGATTGTGGACTGAATATTGGTGCCAGATGGGCTGGTATAAGTATTTCAGAAACTGCTAATCTCCTGGGATTTTCACACACATCTCCAGAGTTTCTCCAAAATCTTCAGAGATTACACAGAATGGTGTGAGAAACATAAAAGCATCCTTTAAAGCATCTCAGAATGTATAACACTAAATATCAGGGTATTCAATTAAATTCAATTCATTTTTATTTGTATAGCGCTTTTAACAATGAACATTGTCTCAAAGCAGCTTTACACAGATGATGTGGTGATTAAATGTAAATATGTTTTTTGTAAGTATGTTTGTCCCTGATGAGCAACTGTGGCAAGGAAAAACTCCCCGAGATGGCATAAGGAAGAAACCAGGGTAGATGGGCTACAACAGCAACATACCACATTGGGCTTTACTCCTGTTAGAAAATGACAATAATTTAAGTCTATAATCCGCATAGACTTGCCAAAACTGGAAAATAGCAAGTGGAATCACTTGATGTTTGGTGAGGCATCTGAAGCTTGACCTGTATCTGTATGATTATTTGCATTGCATTGCTGCTACATCATTAATCTAAGTAGATTCAAGTTTAGATTAAAGTGGATTTGAGTGGACCTAGTATGTGATACAACCTCAATTCCTAAAAAGTTAGGATGCTGTGTAAAATGTCAATAAAAACATAAACCCATATTTAACCTATATAACATAGAATAATGTATATATCAAATGTTTAACCTAAGGAAAAACTAAAGATTATTGAAGAAGGAAATGAGGTTATTTTGAATTTAATGGTCACAATACAATTCGGAAAAGTTGGTGCAGGGGCAACAAAAGGCTGGAAAAGTAATTGTTTTTACAAAATATTTTGTAATTAATTAGGTTATTTAACAACAGGTCAGTAACATGATTGGGTATAAAAGTGTATCTTAGGCAGAGTCCTTCAGAATATTTTAACATGTTGCATCCATCACATTCAAGATTACTTCTTTTTTTCATTAGAATTGTAAATTTCCTCAGTTTAAACAGTCTATATGTTTTCCATTTTCTATTATGAATTAAATGTGGGTTTTTTGAGATTTGAAAATGATTGCATTCTGCTTTTATTTACATGTATTTACATTGTGTATATCAGACAAAAGATAATTAATAATTAAACATCATACAATGTTGTTGTTCCTATAAGACGAGAAGTAATGTTTTGAGTAATAAGTGATAATGATGTTAGCCATGTTTGTGATGTTTTAATTGTTGTGTATTTTGTTCATGTAATACACTGATGTACATACTGCAGGGATGTGAAATAAGATATACTGTATATATACAGTAAATGGTAAACATACATGTTTAAAATAATTATCAAATTATTAAAAAAAAAAAACATTGGTTATAAATTTATCTTCTTCTTCATATTTCGGCTACTCCCATTAGGGGTCGCCACAGCAGATCATCCTTCTCCATACCCCCCTGTCCTCTACATCTGCCTCTTTCACACCAACTACCTGCATGTCTTCCCTCACCACATCTATGAACCTCCTCCTTGGTCTTCCTCTTTTCCTCCTCCTGGTGGCTCCATCCTCAGCATTCTCCTACCAATATAACCTCATGTCCCTCCCCTGCACATGCCCAAACTATCTCAATCTCACCTTCCTCACCTTGTCACCAAAACGTCCAACAAGCGCTGTCCCTCTAATAAACTCATTTCTAATCCTGTCCATCTTCATCACTCCCAACGAAAACCCTAACAACTTCAGCTCTGCTACCTCCAGCTCCGCCTCCTGCCTTTTACTTAATGCCACTGTCTCTAATCCATACAACATCGCAGGTCTCACCACAATCCTATAAACTTTCCCTTTCATTCTTGCAGATACCCTACTATCACAAATCACTCCTGTCACTCTTCTCCACCCACTCCACCCTGCCTGCACTCTTTTCTTTACTTCCCTCACACACTCTCCATTACTTTGCAATTGGTTATAAATTTATAATAACTATTATTTTATTACCCGGATATTTGATTTGGCACGTTTTATGCTGGATGCCATTCCTAACGCAACCCCCCATTTATCCGGGCTTGGGACCGGCACTAAGAGTGCACTGGCTTGTGCCTCCCTAATAGCTGGGTTCATAATAATTATTCTTTTAATGTTTTTTCAGAATAGAGTAAAGGAAATAGAACATGCTGTGCTTTTCCTATGAGTATAAAAACCTATGATTGAGTTACATATATGAAAGGCATTGCTGCTGACAAGGGTGGAAATTAGCTGTTTCACATTAGTCAAACTACTCAGCTGGCAAAAATGAATAATAGGAGGGAGATAGCATAGCAATCTTTTATTAAAAGTGTTTCTTCAGCTAAAGTCTTTTGATCATCATCATCATTATCAAGGGAGGCCTGTTTGATTTTTGAGATAATATACTGTAGATAGATCCGAGTGTTGCCGGCAGCCAGTAGAGAGAAAGCTAGAGAATAGGCATCAGTTTTTATATTGTGTGGGCTGTTCATTTCCACTTCTCTCTCTTTCTCTCTCTCTCTCTCTCTCTCTCTCTCTCTCTCTCTCTCTCTCTCTCTCTCTCTCTCACTTACACACACACACACTCACACACAAATATTATCTCTCTCCCTCTCGATGTCTGTTAATGACTTCACTGTTTTGTGGAGCCTGAAATGCTGAGCTGATTGCTAATGATAGAAGAGTTTACATTTACAGATTTAGTGGCAATACATCTGGTACTAAGATTTAGGTCAGGACCATAGAATTTATATTCAAAAAGGTTTTTTAGAACAACGAGACAATAAAATATTGTATATTATATTGTTGAATTTCCACTGGTCACTCATTAATTAGTAACATATGCAAGTCTTTTTAAAACTGTTAAATTCTGTTTACATGATGTGTATGTTTTATCTCTTTTTTTTCTTTTTCTCTCAACTCAGGGATTTTGCAGAGAACCAGATTAACGTGCTAAACTCCTCCACTTTCTTGGCATGTAGTGAGCTTACAGTGCTGTAAGTCCTTTAATGCCAAGGTCTATTGTTAAATTTGGCAAGTGTCAAAATTCATTACAGTTAATGTTTATGTCAAATATTAGAATGAAGAACATGTGTGATCTCTGTGAAACTGATTGTGGCATATATATTTAAAAAAAGTAACAAAAAGGCTGATTATTTCAGAAACTGCTGATCTTCTGACATTTTCACATGCAACAGTCCTACAGTCCAACAGTGCAAATAAGTAAGAAACATTGTGAGCCACTGGGTAAGCCATGACTGGGTCATATTTTTCCACATTCTGATGATTGATGTAAACATTAACTAAAGCTCTTGACATTTATTTCGCATTATTTTATGCATTGTGCTGCTGACTCCTTATTGGAAAATTGTATAACTGCATATAAAAACAATTGTACAGGTTTTCCCATTAAAGCAAAAGATAAGTGTATAATACATTGTTTATAATAATACAATAAGATTATCTTCTACTTTTTTTAGAGAATGTGGGCAAAAATATTAACAAGCAATTGCAAATATTTAGCTTGTTTTTTTAAACTTTAGACACCTGCTCATTCACTAATGGGACAAAGCTACTCCATGTACTAACATGATTTTGGGAGTTTGGAAAAAATGGAGAACCCATTAAACTCACAAAGGAAGAACATACACAGACATTAATATGCTCTCAGATTGACTCATAGCCCCATTAGCTGTAGTCACCAATTCAACCTGTTGCATAATCTTGCAGCGTTGCAACCAAAAAAAGTCGACTCGGTTTAAAACATTGATGACTATGTAATGTAGTAAACCTGGTATTTTAGTAACAATTTAGGCAAATATACTATCCTAACTTTTAGTGTTTCCTTTGGGAAATTGGGATATAAAGAAAAACTAAAATTCTGTCAGGAAGTTTGCAGGTGACTAGGTGAGTGAGGACCCAAATGCAGGATGCAAACAGGGGTATAGAGAAAACAGGCTTTAATAAGGCACGGGTCAAAACAAAGGCAAACAGGGCGATGCAGGGAGAGACAAAACCAAAAACAGTTCAAGATTTTAGAGAGCCGGCAAACAGAACCATGAAGGGCAAAACAGAAGCACAAACCAAAAAACAGTCCAGAGTTCAAAACCAGAGGCAGAGCAGAACAGAAGGATTAAGAACAGGAACAGAATCCAGAGCAGGCAGGGTGGTAGGCAGGCAGATTCAGTATAGAAATGTGTTATGTTCATTGGTTGTGCATTAGGTAAGGAGCTAAAATTCTAATTCTGCTAGAGGAGTTTTTTTAAAGGGCATTGTGTGGTACTGTAGGCGAGAAACTACTCTTTTAGTAACAACACAACACACGCACCATGTGTGTGTTGTGTGTTTGCTTCAGGTCGTTGTGCCCTAGAGAGAAAATACAAGGTGCTCACTGTAACTCATATTTGCTATATTGAAATATAAAATAAAAATCATTACAGAAATTGATTTCTGAGTGTTCGTTGGTCATGGCTTATTTTAGAACTGACTTTTTCTGTTTCAGATCATTGCGTGACAATAAAATCAAGACTCTTCCTGAAAACACTTTTCAGTCACTTCAAGCATTGGCAGAGCTGTGAGTACATGAAAGAGTGCCTTGCACTGAAGTTAAAGCAATGCACCTTTCTTTTATATAAGTTTTAAAAAAAAAGGTAAATTTTCACCTTTTACAAAATCATCTCAAAGCGGCTTTACACAGATAATGCGGTAATAAAGAATGAATAAGATTGTTCTTTTTAAATGTAAGTTTGATCTTTATAAGCAAGCTGGTGGCAACTGTGGCAAGAAAAAACTTCCAGAAATGGTATAATAAAGAAACTTCAGAGGAACCAGAGTGTAGCTGTCAGGGTGCGGGCGAAACTGACGGCGGAAGCCGTAGTACAGCTCGCTTGAGTTTTAAAGCAAGGGTGAGGGAGCGAAAGAGACACGAGCACACACACACAGACGCGCATACGCGCACACCCACACATACACAAGCACACGGCAGTCCTACGGTTGAGAAAGTCCGAGGTGCGCTAGCTGACCCGAGATGCACAGGGAGGTGAAGCGCAGCAGGGATGAAATAGTGGAGTCCGGATGGAACGGACAAGTAGAGTTCTGTAAGAGAACCAGAACACCAAAACATGCAGTACGGGAAGTCTAACATGAACAGTACGTAGTGTCCAACACATTCAATAACGAACAGGGGTTGGGAGTGAATGAGGAGCTTATATAGAAGCAGGGTGGATTGATAATGAACCCCAGGTGTGCCTCGTTAAACCTGGAGCTTCAGAGAGTGGAGGCATAAGTGATGATGAGCTCCAGGTGTGCGTGGTTAAACCTGGAGCTCTATGGAGAGTGGAGGCATAGAGAGCCACCAAAGGGGGCGCGGCAGGTGGATCCCTGACATTACCCCTAACCCCCCCCCCTGAGGGGCGGCGCCTGACGCCCCAAACCCACAGATGTTTGGAGGGCCAGGGCACTCAGAGGAGGATCCCGGTGTCCGTCCAGGGTTGAAAGGGACCTGGTCCGAACCGCCCTTAGCAGAGACTGGAGACGGATTGACGCCTTCAGCAGAGGCCAGAGGCGGAGAAACAGCTCCGGCGTAGAACAAGCGACCTCCACAGCAGAGACCAGAGACGGAGCGGCGCACTCGGCTGTAACCAGGGGCGGATCGACGCCCGCTGTGGAGGCCTGGACCGAAGGGGTGTCAACCAAGGAGGTCAGGAGCGGAGTTCTGTCCGTAGCGAAGATGTGCCCAGTGTAGACCGGGAGCAGAATAACGTCCTCAGCGGTGTTCAGAGGACGAGTGACGACCACCGTGGAGAGGAGGATGGAAGTGACGCCTTTGCCGGGGCTGCAAGCTGTGATGAAGAGCTCAGAGAAATTCAGAGGCGTGTTGTCATCCTCCGAGGGACCTTGCGGAGAGACATCGCCCGAAAAAGGACACGGAGGTGTTACGTCACCCAGAGAGGAACCCAGAGTCGAAACATCGCTTGGAGCGGAACACTGAGACGTGACTTCGCCTTTCTGGAGACTTGGGGCTGAGACGTCTTCGTCGGAGGAGCTCTTGGGTGAGACGTTGCCATCGAAGGAGCTCATGAGAGAGACGTCACCTTCGAAGGAGCTCAGGAGAGAGACGTCGCCTTCAAGGAGCTCAGGAGCGAGACGTCGCCATCGGAGGAGCTCGTAGGCGAGACGTCGCCGAAGGAGAAGCCCTGAGGCGAGACGTCGCCGAAGGAGGAGCCCTGAGGCGAGACGTCGCCGAAGGAGGAGCTCTGAGGCGAGATGTCGCCGAAGGAGGAGCTCTGAGGCGAGACGTCGCCGAAGGAGGAGCCCTGAGGCGAGACGTCGCCGAAGGAGGAGCTCGGGGGCGAGACGGCGCCGAAGGAGGAGCTCTGGGGCGAGACGCCGTCGAAGGAGGAGCTCTGGGGCGAGGCGTCGCCTTCCAGGAAGCTCGGGAGTGAGACGTCGCCGAAGGAGGAGCTCTGGGGTGAGACGTCGCCAAAGGAGGAGCTCTGGGGCGAGATGTCACCTTCCAGGAAGCTCAGGAGCGAGACGTCGTCGAAGGAGGAGCTCTGGGGCGAGACGTCGCCATCGGAGGAGCTCGGAGGCATGACGTTGTCTTTGAAGGAACTCAAAGGCGTGACGTCGCCATCGGAGCCGCACGGAGGCAAGACGTCGCCATCAGAGGAGCTCGGAGGCGGGACGTGCTGGAGTGGAGAGGAGCTCTCGGAGACTCTGTGGAGCGGAGAGGAGCTCTCAGGGACTCTGTGGAGCGGAGAGGAGCTCTCGGGGACTCTGTGGAGCGGAGAGGAGCTCTCGGGGACTCTGTGGAGCGGAGGGGAGCTCTCGGGGACTCTGTGGAGCGGAGGGGAGCTCTCGGATGTGGCTTCACCTGGAGAGGAACCCTGTGACGTGGCCCCAACTCCAGGGCGACAGTGTGGTGAGCTGTCGCCTTCTAGGTGACCGTGAGGCAAGTCATCATCTTCGGGGAGACCGTGAGGCGGTGGTACGACGTTCTTTTCGCGGCCAGACGGTGGCGCGACGTCCTTTTCCCAGCCTTGGGGCTGAGCTGAACGCACTGGGAAGCTCCGGGGCGGAACGGAGCTGTCCTAGAGGTCCTGAAGCGGAACAGAGCTCGCCTGGAGACCTTGGCGTAGAACTGAGCTCGCCTGGAGACCTTGGAGCTGAGAGACGCTCTCTGGGACACACTGAAGTGGAGAGGTGCTCTCAGGGACACACTGGATCGAAAAGGTGCTTTTGGGGACACACTGGAGCGAAAAGGTGCTCTCGGGGACACACTGGAGCTGAGCTGAGTTCTCGTGGAGGTCCTGGAGCGGAACTGAGCACTTCTGGATGACTGGGAACGAAGCTAAGCTCTTCTGGATGACCTGGAACGGAGCCGAGCTCTCTATGGAGACCTGGAGCGGGAAGGAGCTATCCCAGAAACCCTGAAGCGAAGCTGTTCTCTCCAGGAGGTCCTGGGGCAGAGCTAAGCTCTCCTGGAGGTCCTGGGGCGGAACCGCGCTTTCCTGGATGACCTGGAACGGAGCCGAGTTCTCCTGGAGGACCTGGGGCGGAGCTACGTTCTCCTGGAGGTCCTGGGGCGGAGTTGTGCTCTCTTGAAGGTCTTGGAGCAGGCTGAGGATCTCCTGGAGACCCTGGGGCGGAGCGGAGTCCTCCTGAAGGGCCTGGAGCAGGGCGGAGATCTCATGGAGGTCCTGGGATGGAGCAGAGCCATTTTGGATGGCCTGGTGTAGGGCCTGGAGCACGGTGGAAATCCCCCGGAGGTCCTGGGATGGAGCGGCGCTCTCCGGGAAACTCTGGTGCGGAACGGAGCTCTTCGGGATACATTGGAGCGGAATCGTGCTTTTGGTAGCGGGAGAGAGATGGTGGAGATCTGCGGTGACCATCCCTAGTTTCCGGGTGAGAAGCCGGATAAACCGGGCGCACGAGCCGAATTCGCCACCAGAGGTGCTCCACAATTCACTGGCTAGAGAAAGGGATTCCCCAGACAGCAAAGAAATGTGGAGAGCGATCTTTTCTGCTTCCGTGGTGTAAGAGGACGAATAAAAGCTGACCCGAGATGCACGGGGAGGTGAAGCGCAGCAGGGATGAAATAGTGGAGTCCGGATGGAACGGACAAGTAGAGTTCTGTAAGAGAACCGGAACACCAAAACATGCAGTACGGGAAGTCTAACATGAAGAGTACGTAGTGTCCAACACATTCAATAACGAACAGGGGTTGGGAGTGAATGAGGAGCTTATATAGAAGCAGGGTGGATTGATGATGAACCCCAGGTGTGCCTCGTTAAACCTGGAGCTTCAGAGAGTGGAGGCATGAGTGATGATGAGCTCCAGGTGTGCGTGGTTAAACCTGGAGCTCTATGGAGAGTGGAGGCATAGAGAGCCACCAAAGGGGTCGTGGCAGGTGGATCCCTGACAGTAGCAGACTATTGACATTAACTACAGTCCAAATTCAAATCCTCAAAGCTGTTCAGAGAGAGAGAAGAGAGGTGACAGGGAGAGAAGGATATGGATTATTAAGTATCCTTATTGTTGTATAAAAGTTATGGACACTGCAGTTTGGGACTCTAGTCAGACTCGCTATGGCAGCATAACTAAAAAGGAGAGCCAGAAGGTAACACAGACATGAGTGATCTATGGGATAAGAGACAGCCCACCACTCCAACATTAACAAACCTAAGTGAACGTGTGAGAGTGAGGTGACGACAGCATACAAATATCCCAGATCACTTAACACTCTATAGCCATGATCCCTCCAGATCTGCTCCTAGGAAAATCCTACCGATGAAAGGCTTTAGTAAATAAATGTTATCAGCCTCAAATTGAACATTAAGACTGTGTCTAAGTCCCATTCACTAATTGGAAGGCTGTTCAATAACTGTAGGGAAAATATCTACCCCTTGCTGTAGTCTTCATTATTTGATGTACCAACAAATAGCCTGCACCATTTGACCTAAGTAGGCATGGAGGATCATAAAGGTACAGAAGTTCACTCAGATACTGTGGTGCGAAACCGTTAAATGCTTTATACGTTAGTAGTAGTATTCTATAATCAGTGCAAGAATTAATTTGGAGCTAATCTAAGCTTGTCTAATGTCCTTTACACACTCTTCCCTATTTTTAAGCTGATCTCTTTCATCTGGCTTTGCTTAAATTTACAACTGTGTATCATCAGCATAGCAATGAAAGCAAATACCGTGTTTATGTATAATTTCAAGGCAACATATATTTAAAAAAAAACAGTGGGCCTAAGACAGAGACTTGTGGAACACCAAACTTTACCTCAAAGAGTGTGGAGAACTCATCAATAACATCAACAATCAACAATTTCCAAGTGGTCTGTTTTAAGGTTTGCGTATGATCATTACAGCACAATGCAAATTTTTTTCTCCCTGATCATTTTGGTTTTAAGGGGAGCTACATTATCTAGAGTGTAACGAAACATTGATTCTAGACATATAGTGACCCAGTCTAGCTTTGTCATTTTCCATGTGCATATGTTTCTAGTTAAATAATTTCCTAAATAACTTCACTTTTGTCTTTATAGGGATTTGTCCTGCAACAGGATTGCAGACCTCCCCAACAGCATATTTGAGAATTTAAAATCATTATTGAAACTGTGAGTTAGTGTCTTTGTCTACTGTGGCTCTTGCTAAATCCTTATGTCATTAAATAACTATATTTGATTGATAATTTCTGTCATTGGTTTATTTTTTTTTTTTTCAGAAATATATCCCACAATCCTTTACTTCGTATTCATGCTGGTCATTTTGATCATCTAGTTCAGCTTGAGTCTCTGTGAGTAAACCAAATATAAGTATGGTTTTAAAACCATATTATGCAAAGTGGTTATATATACTGTCAGCATTACTAGTGAAATTAACCCATGTTTTGCAGAGGGTTGGAAGACATTGAGATTCCTGCTATACAAACGAAGATGTTTCTCCCAATGGGCAAACTGACTTATATGTACGTGCTTTAGTTTCTAATGATTTAATACCAGTATATAAAAAAAGACAAGTTAATTAGATTCAATCTTCTCCTGTACAGATACTTTAAGGATTTTCAATACTGTTCCTATGTACCACATGTGCGGAAGTGCAAACCGAACACAGATGGGATCTCATCATTTGAAGATCTATTGGCCAATGTGATCCTAAGAGTGTCTGTCTGGGTCATGGCCTTTATCACCTGCTTTGGAAATCTCTTTGTTATCGGAATGCGGTCATGCATTCGTGCAGAGAACAACCTACATGCAGTGTGCATCAAAGTCCTATGCTGTGGGTTTACATTGCACAAGGATTGCAAATAAACCATCTATCAGTCATCCTGAATTATCTGTTACTGAAAAACAAAAACAAACCCAAACTGCCAAACAATTTTTTGGTGATACCACAAAATCAACTGCCTCACACTCAGTTACTAATATTATATTTGACAGGACAAGCAATTTATGTATAAATGGCACAGCAGAGACAGTGGACTTTATTATTAATAATAGTAAAACAAAAATGGATGGAAATATTAGCACCAGCGACAAGTAAGACACCAGTAAGGTATGATCAACTAAAGATAATCATATAAATGTAGCTGGCTGTGTTTTTACCTGCATTTGGGGGTGTTTGGACATATGTGTGATCTCAGTAAAAGGACATCCTGTCCTTTGTGATCTGGGCTACACTGGTTCCGGCATTTTTTTGTTCTGACTTTTTACAGCATAGAGATAATTACCAAAGCTATTATTAACAGTGGCTGATAATGTGTGCAGACAGTCACCTCATATAGAAAACAATAGTGTAAATATGCCACCCAAAAATAAGTAAAAAAAAAGTAAAGTACAATCACAGTGCTGCTCAACATAAAATAAACTAGAACTGTAGACATTTAAGTCATGTTCTGTAACTGCCTTATCCCAATCAGTTGTAGTGGAACTGGAGCCTTTGCCATAAACATCAAGGAGTTATTAATCATAATTCAACCTACTGTCATATTTTGGGGGGGTTTAGAAAACTAAAGAATCTTAAAGAAATCCACATGAACAAAGACCCTAAACACCCAAGAGCTGTGTGGAACTGTGTAACAATGCCACACCTGGTATGGGTCAAATCTCTGGGTAACTGATCTCAAGGTCCGGGGTTTAAGCCCCAGTATCGCCTAAATGCCACTTCTGGGCCCCTTGTGCAAGGCTCTTAAACCTCTGTTCTCCAGGGTCACCCCAGCTTCCTAACATCACTGGGATATGCTAAAAAAGTAGGGTACAGGTGACAAGTATAAAAAAAACCCTTTATAGCCATATGAATATTTTATTTGATACAAATACATATGTGATCCCCCAAAAATATATATAAAAAAAAACACAAAATGAAAATGTAAAACTCATTCAGTTTTAGAATTATAAATATAAGAAAGTTACTAACATTTCTCTTGAATAAATATAAAGTATCTTATACTTTTGGCAGATAATTTTGTTTAAATGTTTATTTTGAGAATAGAATTTATGTTGAAATGAGTAAATAAGACTATATTAGCTTTAAAATTAGCTCACACTAAAATATTTAATAACCTTACCTTTATTAAATACATCTTTATATATCTCGCTACCATTTCTCCTATTTTTTACAGGTGCGGACTGTCTGATGGGTGTCTACCTGTTCTTTTTGGGTGTATTTGATGTGAAATTCCGTGGTGAGTACAATCGGAATGCACTGCTATGGATGGAGAGCCAAGAATGCCGCACCATTGGATTCCTGGCCATGCTGTCTTCTGAGGTGTCTGTACTCCTTCTCACTTACTTGACCCTGGAAAAGTTTCTAGTCATCATGTTCCCCTTCAGTCATCTACGACCTGGGAAGCTGCAGACTGGTGTAGTGCTGGTCTCCATCTGGCTGCTCGGATTGCTTATTGCTGGTATCCCTCTGCTTAGTGACGACCTTTTTGGCAACTACTACGGACGCAATGGAGTTTGCTTCCCCCTGCATTCTGATAGGCTGGAGAAGCCCACTGCTAAGGGTTACTCTACTGGAATATTTCTTGGTGATTCTTTTTGTTTGTTTGTTTGTTTTTATTTGTAAGAAATAGAATGTGTTTTAGACAGTTGCTGAATGTAGTAGCATCATTGATTTGACTTGTTCAAATTCAAATTTGGATATTAAAAAAAGGCATGTATATATGCATATAGTTATAGTTATATACATGGATGTTAGTGTGTGTGTGTGTGTGTGTGTGTGTGTGTGTGTGTGTGTGTGTGTGTGTGTGTGTGTGTGTGTATGTATGTATGTTTATATACATATATGTACAGTGCCCTCCACAATTATTGGCACCCCTGTTTAAGATGTGGTCGTGGACTTCTAAAAATTCTCCTTTTTCTTAAAACAACATAGAACCCAAATGCAAAAAAAGAGAAAAATCCAACCTTTCATTTAAGTACATAACTTTGGTGGTAAAAAAAAAAAAAATCATACATTTAGAAAATAAAAAAACTTGAAATAATTTTTTTTTATAGATATTTTTCTGTAGTTGCTAAGGTTGGTCAGGGTATCTAGGGACTTTTAATTAGTAATTTATGATTTCCTGTTTCCCTGGGGTATAAATATGACGTGACACAGAGGCCTAATTCTCTTACCCATTTGTCAACATGGCAAAGACAAGAGAACACACCATTCAAGTAAGGCAGATGTGTGTCGACCTTCATAAGTCAGGCAATGGCTACAAGAAAATAGCCACTCGCCTTAACTTGCCGGTATCTACAGTCAGAGGAATCATTAAGAAGTTTAAAAGAACTGGAACAGTGACAAACAAGGCTGGAAGAGGTCCCAAGTTTATCTTGCCACAATGCACAGTGAGGAGGATGGTAAGAGAAGTAAAAAAATTTCCCAAGCTCACCGTCACAGAATTGCATCAAAGAGTGGCATCTTGGGGTCACAGAGTCTCCAAAACAACCTTCAGACACTCTCTACATGCCAACAAGCTGTTTGGTAGGCATGATGCTCTCTACATGCCAACAAGCTGTTTGGGAGGCATGCAAGGAAAAAGCCTTTTCTCACTAACACTCACAAACGTAAACGTCTGGAGTTTGCTAAGCGGTACTGGGACTTCAACTGGGATCGTGTGCTTTGGTCGGATGAGACTAAGATTGAGCTTTTTGGCAACAAACACTCTAAGTGGGTCTGGCGTAAAACAAAAGATGAGTATTCCGAAAAGCACCTCATGCCCACCGTGAAGTATGGTGGAGGATCTGTGATGCTGTGGGCCTGTTTCTCTTCCAAAGGCCCTGGGAACCTTGTTAGGGTGCATGGCATTATGAACGCTTTGAAGTACCAGGATATTTTAAATAAAAACCTGATGGCCTCTGCCAGAAAGCTGAAGATGGGTCATCATTGGGTCTTTCAGCAGGATAATGATCCAAAACATGTGGCAAAATCTACACAAAAGTGGTTCAGCAGTCACAAACTCAAGGTCCTCCCATGGCCATCTCAGTCCCCAGACCTCAACCCAATCGAAAACCTGTGGGGCGAGCTAAAGAGAAGAGTGCATAAGAGAGGACCCAGGACACTGGATGATCTAGAAAGATTGTGCAAAGAAGAATGGTCAAAAATCCCTCTCTCTGTGTTCTCCAATCTTGTGAAATGTTATAGGAGGAGATTAAGTGCTGTCTTGTTGGCAAAAGGAGGTTGTACAAAGTATTAACATCAGGGGTGCCAATAATTGTGGCACACATGATTTCAAGTTTATTTTTT
>MU537915.1:1162525-1226354 GCA_024362625.1 Silurus asotus | reverse complement strand
GATAAATTTGCACACTGGGGCAAACAATCAAGACGTTGCATTCCACTTCAACCCCCGCATGGACTCTGTGGTCCTTAACAGCTACACGAATGGAAAATGGGACCATCAACTTGATAGACCAGGAGGCCCATTTGTCAGAGGAGGAACCTTTGATATCATCATGGTGTTAACCCAGAAAAATATGAGGTTTGATATTTGAAATAAATTAAACAATTGCTGAAATTTTAAACAAACTGATTAAATATGGGTCAATTTTATTTGTTCAGGTGATTGTGAATGGCCTGAAATATTGCACGTTCGATCACCGTATACCAGTGGACAAAGTGACTACACTTGGAATTATTGGAGACATCTTCATGAACAAGTTCAGCGTTATTGAAGTAGGTTTTTTTTTTACTATTTTATGGTTATCATTAAGTATTTTCCTGACAACATCAGTGTTTAACGTAGAATAATATGTACATTTGAGGAAATTCAAAGAAAACCTTTTTAGAAAAATCATTTAAGTAAAAATGTGCAAAATATCGACGTTATATTTTGTGTTAACAATTTTGTTTTAATGGTAATAAACCTGTATGTTAAAGATGATTCTTTTTTTAGCTAGTGAAAACCCTGAAAATCACCTATCCTGCATATATTTGAAGATTCAGAACCTCCCAAAATCATGTGTTTGCTTCGCACGTCCTGATTTTGCCACATCCTTGATGCCCTTCGTTTGCTTCATTCTTATCAACTTCATCAGGATAACAACAAATGTCTTTTAATTATTCAGTGATTTTTTTCTCATGATTATTTTGCATTAGATTTTTTTGCATTGTGTTGCATATTTCCTTCGTACAGTTTTGTTGTGCTTTAACAATACTAAATGATACTGATAATTTCACTTAATCTATACATATGGTTTTTAGATAAACACATTTTTCAATAACAGAGGCGATAGAGGTCTGGAAATTACTGTAGTTGTGGTAACAAAACTATAAAAGTTCTATAGTTGACATTTTCCTTTACTTTTCTTTCTTTTTTAATCTTATGATTTCAACTTATACCTTTATACTAACACAAAGAACAAGTTTGAAACTGAGACAAACATAAATACAAAATTGCACCATTAGAGAGCACTCATTACTCATTTACTAAAAATACAATCAATGCAGAATATTTAAAGCAGTATTGAATCAGTTATTTACTCCTTTTGTTTACAAGAATTGTGGTGTGATTTTTGTTTTGTTATTGATGAGTTGGGAAAATATGTACTTTTTGATCAATTATTTTAACAATGTACTGTTTGTAATCATTAAATAAATAATAAAATAAAGTTTGAAACACTGTCTGACTTTCTTTTCTTGGACAAAATCGATACATAATGTGTCACTGTAAACCTAAGGTGAATTTAATCTGAATGGTATTATTATTGCTGATCATACATTCTTTTACATCAAACAATTATATTGCAACAATTATAAACATTATGTTGCTTTTGCATAAGCAAAAAGTGTATTTAGAAAAGCACGAGAGGGTTTACAAAGCAGGGACAAGAAATATGATTTAAAAAACGGTCATGTGTCTGAAGGAATTAATCATAGAAATGGAAGTTAGTACACAGTGGGGGGGGGGGGGGGGTTACAAGTCAATAGAATGCATTCAAAGAAATACAGAATAACTAACCAACAAGTGTGAGTTACTGTAGGAACCAAAGAATAAAACAAAACGTTGTAATGTAAATACCAAAAAAAAAAAGCTAAAGATCCCAGAAATCGAATCCTGTATTAAAGTCATTGACTCTTCTCAAAGACTGGCAGATTTTAAACACACTATACAGAGAGTCATATGACCCATTGGATTTGTAGTGTGACCTTTTGAAATGCATGTATTTAAAGTAGAAAGCCACTACTGCTATTTATTCAAGCTGGACTACAGATTAATTACAGAAACAGCTATAATTACTGATATTTTAAATCAGAATAATCCAGTCACAATATAGGGATGTAATTAACTCATGTGTTCTTTCAATGTTAAAAAAGATACAAGACTCAGAAAGAGAGAGGAACATGTGAGTTACTTGTGCTGAGACTGCATTCTTTTGAGGGCATGCAGAGGTTCTTATCAACATGACGTAAAACTGGATAATATATATTTTTTGGTTTCAAATCATGTATTAGACAAAGTGCAAAAACTATTTACAATTCTAAAATTATACAAAACTCTTAAAATCATATTGTAAAGCATTTTTTGTTATGGGGAAATTTCTCTGCTCCTTGCAAAATTATATTTGTAAAACAGGACATAAAAACTGCAGCCTCAAGGCCGCTCCTCGCGAATCATGCTCACCGGCTCGGGATCATGCAAACACGGAGAAACCACGCACCTCCAAGAGCCTGATGAAATTCCTGGGTTGCTTCTCTGGCCAAGTGGCCATGCGGAGCGGATTCCTATGGAGCATCTGCAGATATATGGCTCGTACCCATATTCATTGGCCAATTCATGGGGATGTTCGGGACGACAAAGCTTCGCTCCGCTCCACTCCAGTGCTCCCCCGAGCACGGCAAAAAAATTAAGCAATCTTTTCAACAGGTCTCTTTTTTAACAAATAGATTCACATTTTAATTTTACAAAGTAGACAAACTATTAGATTTAAAAAGAAAAATGTAAACTGATCCTTTGTGATGGCAGGGCTTAAACCCACAACCTTGTGGGGAGCTGCCTATTACTAAACCAACACTGAGCTATAAATTCTGCCACCACCGTTCTTGTTCGTACTTCACCACCATGTAACTCATATTAAAAGTAGGCCAAACAAGTCTTTTAAAAAATACAAAGAAATAAAGCAATATATTCAACAGGTCTAATTAAATAACAAATATATTTACAGTTTAATGTCACAAAGTAGACAAAGTATTAGATTTAAAAACAAAAATTTGTTTTGGCCTACTTTTAATGAGTTAAATGTTGTTGACGTATGGAAAATAAGCCATGTTGGTTCATTAGGCTTATTGACTGCTTGCGAATGTCAAAAGTGATAGCTCAGTGTGTAAGGTGTTGAGTTACTAATCAACAACTCCCCTCAAGATTGTGGGTTCAAGCCCCACCATTGCAAATAATTAATTTGAATTTTCTTTGGAAATTTAACAGTTTATCTACTTTGTGACATTAAACTGTAAATCTATTTGTTAATTAAAGAGACCTGTTGAAAAGATTGCTTTATTTCCTGTCTTTTTTGAAAGACTTGTTTGGCCTACTTTAAATATAAGTAACATGGTGTTGAAGTATGGAAAAGAAGCCATGTTGGTTTATTAGGGTTATTAACTGCCAGCACAAGTCAGAAGTGATGGCTCAGCGGGTAAGGTGTTGGTTTACTAATGAGCAACTCCCCACAAGGTTGTGGGTTCAAGACTGGCCAATTTAAAGGATACATTTTTATTATTATTTGAAATCTAATAGTGTGTCAAACCCAGCCATTAGGGAGGCACAAATAAGACTTTCATACCGGATCGGTTGAGGCCCGGGTTAACAACGACCGTCACAGGTATCGTTGGCCAACAGGGTACCGGTGAAAATTGGGCTACTGTTGGCCAAAGGAGGAGAAGGAGAGGAGGAAGATGTCTACAGAGACAGCAGGGAAAGGAGAAGTGTAGGGGAGTGGAGGTTTGGATTGGTACTTTAAATGTTGGTACTATGACTGGTAAAGGGAGAGATGATTGTGAAGCTGGAATTTGAAAGGATGATGATTAATGTCATTAGTGACTATGCCCCACAAGTCGGCTGTGAGATGGAGGACAAGAAAGATTCTGGAGTGAATTAGATAAAGTGGTAGGTGGTGTACCAAAGAAAGAACGATTGGCGATTGGAGCAGATTTTAATGGGCATGTAGGTGAAGGGAACAGTGGTGATGAGAAGGTAATGGATTTGTATGGCTTTAAGGAGAGGAATGTAGATGGGCAGATGGTGGTAGATTATTCTAAAAGGAAGTAAATGGCAGTGGTGAATACATATTTTAAGAAGAAGGATGATCATAGGGTGATTGGAGACTGTAAGGTGTTGGTGGGGGACAGTGTAGCTAGACAGCATTGGATGATGGTTTTGAAGGTGAAGAGGAAGAGGAGGAGAGGAAGAACCAAAAGCAGAATAAGATGGTGGAAGCTGAAGGAGGAAGAGTATAGTGTGAGGTTTAGGGAAGAGGTCAGACAGGGGCTCAGTGATGGTGAAGAGGTGTTGAATGATTGGGTAAATACTGCAGGAGTGATGAGGGTGGCAGCTAGAAAAGTACTTGGTGTGACATTTGAAACTATAAAAGAAGGCAAAGAGACATGGTGATGGATTGAGGAAGTGCAGGAGAACATAAGGGGAAAGACGTTGGCAAAACAGAAGTGGGATCGACAGGGTGATAAGAAAAGTACGCAGGAGTACAAGGAGCAGTTAAAGGGGGATGTGGCGAAGGCCAAGGAAAAGGAGTCAAGTCAAGTCAAGTCAAGAAGCTTTTATTGTCATTTCAACCATATATAGCTGATGCAGTATACAGTGAAATGAAACAACGTTTCTCCTGAACCCAGGTGCTACATAAAACAACATAAATCAACAGTCACAGAACAGAAGAACAGGGCCAGGAACTGTAAACAGAAATGTAAACAGAATTCTGCAATTCTATAATAGTATAAAATATAATAGCAGCAATCAAAATAAAGTGATCAGTGACCAAAGGACATGGGCAACAAACGGCATGTAAACATTTTGCGATAATGAGAGGTGTGTTTGTTTGTGTGTGTGTGTGTGTGTGTGTGTGTGTGTGTGTGTGTGTGTGTGTGTGTGTGAGTGAGAAAGAGAGTTTCAGTCCAGATGTTTGTTCAGGAGCCTGATGGCTTGCGGGAAAAAACTGTTGCACATTCTTGATGTGATGGCCCAAATGCTTCGGAACCGTTTTCCTGATGGTAGGAGTGTGAAAAGTGTGTGTGACGGGTGTGTGTGGTCGTCCACAATGCTGTGTGTTTGCGCATGCAGTGTGTGGTGTAAATGTCCATGATAGAGGGGAGAGAGACTCCAATGATCTTCTCAGCTGTCCTCACTATCCTCTGTAGGGTCTTGCGATCCGAGACGGTGCAGTTCCCAAACGGTGCAGTTCCCAAAGTCTCGATGATCCCTCTATAGAACATGGTCAGAATGAGAGGAGGGAGATGAGCTTTCCTCAGCCTTCTCAGGAAGTAGAGACGCTGCTGGGCTTTCTTGGTGATGGAGCTGGTGTTAAGTGACCAGGTGAGGTTGTCCGCCAGAGGAACACCAAGGAATTTGGTGCTCTTGACGATCTCCACTGAAGATCCATCGATGATCAGTGGAGAATGGTCACTCTGTGTTCTCCTGAAGTCAACAACCATCACTTTGGTTTTGGTTTTTCACGTTTAGAGACAGGTTGTTGGCTCCACACCAGGCTGTTAACCGTTGCACCTCCTCTCTGTATGCTGACTCGTCGTTCTTGCTGATTAGACCCACCACGGTCGTGTCATCAGCAAACTTAATGATATGATTCGAGCTGTGCGTTGGTGCACAGTCGTGAGTCAGCAGAGTGAACAGCAGTGGACTGAGCACACAGCCCTGAGGGGCTCCAGTGCTCAGTGTGGTGGTGCTGGAGATGCTGTTCCCGATCCGGACTGACTGAGGTCTCTCGGTCAGGAAGTCCAGGATCCAGTTGCAGAGAGAGGTGTTCAGGCCCAGTAGGCTCAGCTTCTCGATCAGGTGCTGGGGAATAATTGTGTTGAATGCTAAACTGAAGTCTATGAACAGCATCCTTACATAAGAGTCCTTGTTATCCAGATGGGTGAGGGCCAGATGGAGGGTTGTGGAGATGGCATCGTCCGTGGAGCAGTTTGGACGATACGCAAACTGCATGGGATCCAGTGCAGGTGGGAGCTGGGTCTTTATGTGCCTCATGACAAGCCTCTCGAAGCACTTCATCATGATGGGTGTGAGTGCAACAGGATAATAGTCATTGAGGCAGGACACAGAAGACTTCTTCAGCACAGGAATGATGGTCGTCGTCTTGAGGCACATAGGAACAGTGGCGCTGCTCAGGGAGATGTTGAAGATGTCAGTGAAGACATCTGCTAGTTGTTCTGCACATTCCCTGTGCACTTTGCCAGGAATGTTGTAAGGTCCAGCAGACTTCCGTGGGTTAATTCTGCATAGAGTTTTCCTCACTTCAGCTGTGTTTAGACAGAGCACCTGGTCACTGGGAGGAGGGATTGTCTTCCTCGCCACCACGTTGTTCTGCACCTCGAACCGGGCGTAGAAGTCGTTCAGCGCATCTGGAAGGGAGGTGTCACGGTCACAAGCAGGTGATGTGGTCTTGTAATTCGTGATTGCCTGGATGCCCTGCCACATGCGCCGGGTGTCTCCGCTGTCCTGGAAGTGGCCATGGATTCTCTTGGCGTGTGCGCGCTTCGCCTCTCTGATAGCACGGGACATTTTGGCTCTTGTTGTTTTTAAGGCCGTCTTGTCCCCTGCCCTGAAGGCAGAGTCTCTTGTTTTTAGCAGCACGCAAACCTTGGCGGTCATCCATGGCTTCTGGTTGGCGCGTGTAGTGATGGTCTTGGAGATAGTCACGTCATCAATGCACTTGCCAATGTAGCTGGTCACTGTTGACGTGTACTTCTCCAAGTTGATGAAATCGCCATTGGTTGCAGCTTCACTGAACATGTCCCGGTCAGTGCATTCAAAACAGTCCTGGAGAGCAGACATGGATCCTGCTGGCCAGATTCTCACTTGTTTTTGAGCTGGTCTTAAACGCCTGCTGAATGGTCTGTATGCTGGGATCAACATAACAGAGATATGGTCTGAGTACCCGAGGTGGGGGTGGGGCTTGGCCCGGTATGCGCTCCGGATGTTTGTGTAAACATGTGTGTGTGTTTTCTCCTCTGGATGCAAAGTCCACAATCTGATAGAATTTGGGAAGCACAGTCCTGAGATTTGCGTGATTAAAATCTTCGGCGACTATAAACAATCCATCAGGGTGTGTGTTCTAAAGTTCGCTAATGGTCCCGTAGAGCACGCTGAGCGCTTCCTTAGCATTAGCGCTAGGTGGTATGTACACTCCGAGCACAATAGCGGTGGTGAATTCCCGTGGTAAATAAAAAGGTCTATATCTCACAACAATAAACTCCAGCAGAGATGAGCAGTAGGTGGAAACAAGCACAGAGTTCTTACACCATTCTGTGTTGATGTAAACACACAGACTGCCGCCACGAGTCTTACCGCACAGAGCTGCATTTCTGTCGGCACAAACGCAGCTAGCCCGTCCAGCTGGATGGCGGCGTCCGGAACTCTGTCGCTCAGCCACGTCTCAGTAAACACAAAAACACAGCAGTGTCTGTACTCACGCCAAGTAGCTTGTTGGAGTCTGATGTAGTCTAATTTATTGTCCAGGGAACAGACATTTGCCAGCAGTAGTGATGGTAAAGCGGGCTGGCTAAGGTTAGCTTTTAGCCTTGCATTAGCACCCGCTTTCCGCGTTTCTGCTTCCTCGCGCAGTGCTTTCGATTCCCCCTCCTCCGTCCGTCCTCCGCAGGCGATGCCGAGGTCTGGAGGCCTGGTTCTCGAAGCATGCCAAGGTCGCGGAGCTTCTGCCACAGGTCATCATTAATGGTGTTGTTTGGGTTGTTTCTGAGTTCTTTCAGTGTTTTGCGGTTGTACACAGGGACACCAGTTGCTCCGATGTCCATGTGTTGTGTAGGGCGGGCTACAGAATAACGTTAGCACCATTTTGGGTCCGGAGCGGCCGCTGCGAGCTACTGCTGCGCCGCCATCTTGGCATATGAGCAGCTGTATGAGAAGTTTGACACTAAGGGAGGAGAAAAGGATTTGGCCAGGCAAAGGGACCGAGCTGGGAAGGATGTACTACAAGTTAGAGCAATAAAGGATGAAGATGTAAATGTGTTGACTAGTGAGGAGAGTGGAAGGTGGAGGGAGTATTTTTAACAGCTGATGAATGAGGAAAATCAGAGCGAGAGTAGGTTGGATGATGTGGAGTTGGTAAAGCAGGATGTGGATAGAATTAGTAAGGAGGAAGTGAGAGCAGCGATTAAGAGGATGAAGAGTGGAAAGTCGGTTGGACCAGATGACATACCTGTAGAAGCGTGGAGATGTTTAGGAGAGATGGCAGTGGAGTTTTAAACCAGATTTTATAACAAGATTCTGGAAGGTGAAAGGATGCCTGAGGAATGGAGAAGGAGTGTGCTATTACAGGGGAATTAGGTTGATCATTCACACTATGAAGTTATGGGACAGAGTAGTGGAAGCCAGGCTGAGAGAAGAGGTGACCATCTGTGAGCAACAGTATGGGTTCATGCTGAGAAAAAGCACTACAGATGCAGTATTTGATTTGAGAATGTTGATGGAGAAGTATAAAGAAGGACAGAGTGAACTGCATTGTGTATTTGTGGATTTAGAGAAAGCGTACGACAGGGTGCCAAGAGAGGAGTTGTAGTATTGTATGAGGAAGTCAGGTGTGTCAGAAAAGTATGTGAGGGTGGTGCAGGACATGTATGAGGACAGTATGACAGCAGTAAAGTGTGCAGTAGGAACGACAGACTGGTTCAGGTTGAAGGTTGGACTGCATCAAGGATCGGCTCTTAGCCCTTTCCTGTTTGCAGTGGTGATGGACAGGTTGACGGACGAGGTCAGACAGGAGTCTCCCTGGACTATGATGTGTGGGGATGATATTGTAATTTGTAGTGAGCAAGTCGAGAAGAGCCTGGAGAGGTGGAGGTATGTGCTGGAGAAAAGGGGAATGAAAGTCAGTAGGAGTAAGACAGGGTACATGTGTGTGAATGAAAGGGAGGACAGTGAAGTGGTATGGTTGCAGGGAGAAGAGGTTGAGAAGGTGGAGGAGTTCAGGTACCTGGGGTCAACAGTGCAGAGTAATAAAGAGTGTGTTAGAGAAATGAAGAAAAGAGTGCAGGCAGGGTGGAGTGGGTGTAGAAAAGTGACAGGAGTGATTTGTGATAGTAGGGTATCTGCAAGAGCAAAAGGGAAAGTTCATAGGACTGTGGTGAGACCTGAGATGTTGTATAGATCAGAGACAGTGGCATTGAGTAAAAGACAGGACGTGGAGCTGGATAGAACAGAGCTGAAGATGTTGAGGTTTTTGTTGGGAGTGTTGTATGTATCTTATGGCTACAATTCGCCAAGTTGTCTAGTTCCTGGTTCTGAGAGTTTGATACATTGTGCACAATGACGTGAATTTAATTGTGCAATAAATGCATTTTTGGTTGATATTTCTACAGGAAATGGAGCTCTGAGAAATGGATCAAAATTTGTTAACTGCTCTGAGGAATGTGTTTTACTCTTCCATTGAACAGAGAGAAGCTTTTCAAAGCCAAAACAAATCCATGGGGGAGATGTTGGGTCATGATGTGGTTCACCCAGGCAACATTCAAGTTGGAACCGCTAATGAATGTTGGTTCAGCATCAGTTCAACAGCAAGCAGAACATTTTGAGAGAGATAAATAATGCATGCAAGGCCTTATATGCATGATATTTTTTTAAGTAATTGAAAAGGCAGTTTTGGGCTCATGATAATTTATTAGATATCAATCAGTGTTTAAATCATTAATATTATTCTAATAATAGATTGGTGTTCTTTTTAATAGTTTTACATAAACTGAGGTGATTAAGCAAAGAGTCTTGTGATAAAAAATATAATAGGAACTTTATTATAATATCATTAAATAATTATTCTATAACTCATTCTGAAAGGATATATGCATTGTAAGTAAAACGCAAAACATCAGCCATTTTTCATGCTGATACAGACGATAAATGTACCGGATATGAAACACACTCACTGTAACCACAGTGTGTTAACTTGTTCTGCTTAACTACAGAAAATAAGAAACTGAGAAGAAACCATGCAGAAAATAAGATGCAAGATACAAGACACATTTAGTGAAACCGTTTAACACCTTTTAGTACTCGCTCTTTCCTACTTAATTTGTGTTTTTCTCCTCTCTATATAAAACAACAATGGTGGATGAATTACATAATGCATGTGGTTGAGTTAAAGTAGAGATACAGTAGGTTAAATATGACTTCAGTAAAAGTGTCCTTTTAAACTTTCATTTGAGTAAAAGTACAAAAGCATTTGCCTTCAAATGTATTTAGGTATCCAAGTACTATGATTTATTTTGGCAATAATGTCCTGTTACTATTTTTATCACAATACTCTTTTCTTAATCAACTAATTTTATAAGAGAAGACTCTAAGGTTACTCGCAGCACATTAATCCGTTAATAGACCGATATCTATGAGTTAAACACTGATTGATATCTAATAAATTATCATGAGCCCAAACCTTCTTTTCAAAAACTTCAATAAAATTACGCAAATAAGCCCACGGGTGCTATGGGAAGTTAAAGTCAGGAGTTTCTTTCATTTAGTATTCTTAATATATTCTGCTTGCTGTTGAACTGATGCTGAACTGAATGTTTGTTTTAAGTAGGTAGTAGCCACAACCCAGCAACTAATCCACTGATCAGTTTCAGCTTTAAAAAACTCCTCTCTGCTTCAGCTACCTTCACTGGATGAGTAAACCATTCTCATAGCAGTCCACAAATTTGGACACATTTTTGAGAGCTTCATTTCATGTAGAAATATCACCCCAAATGCATTTATTGCACAGTTAAACACACGTCGCTAATGCACATTTTATCAAACTCTCAGAACAAAGATGCAAACAACTCCTTGGCTAATTGTAAAAGTAAACACTGATAACACAAGCGAATACAACATGCAGTTTTTAAATGAATGTTTTTATTATTAAGGGAAAACAAAATACAAAACTGTGTGTGAAAAAGTGTTTGCCCCCCCCTGTTAAAATTGTGCTTTATCACACCTGAGTTAAATTTCTCTAGCCACACCCAGGCCTGATTACTGACACACCTGTTCACAATCAAGAAATCTTTTAAATAGTACCTGCCTGACAAAGTGGTGTATTAAATGTTAAAAGTGATCTTTGGGCCCTTAGACAGCACTGCATCACATACAGAAAATCACAACATGGGCTCAGGAATACTTTCACATTGTCGGTGAACACAATCCACCGTGCCATACGCTGTTGCCTGCTAAAATCCTATAAGTCAAAAAAAGAAGATTTATCTGAACAGGATCTAGAAGAGCAGGCGTTTGCTCTGGGCCAAGGCTCATTTACAATGAACTGTGGCAAAGTGGAAAACGGTTCTGTGGTCAGACGAATAAAATTTGGATGCCATATCATCCGGACTAAAGAGGATAAAGACAACCCAAGTTGTTATCAGTGCCCAGTTTAGAAGCCCGAATTTTTGATGGTATGGGGTTGCATATGTGTGAGTGGCATGGGCAGCTTACACATCTGGAACAGCACCATCAATGTTGGAAGGTATATCCAAGTTCTAGAACAACATATGCTCTCATCCAGACATCGTCTCTTTCAGGGAAGACCTTGCATTTTCCAACATGACAATGCAAGACCAAATGCTGCATCAATTACAACATGGCTGCTTAGAAGAAGGATCTGTGTACTGAATTGGCCAGCCTGCAGTCCAGATCTTTCACCCATAGAAAAAATTTGGCGCATCATAGAGAGGAAGTTGCGATAAAGAAGACCTAAGAAAGTAGAGTTTAAACATTTGATATGTCATCTATGTTGTATTTTGAATAAAATATCGAAATAAAAAAATTCCACATTGCATTGCATTTAGTTTTTATTTACAATTTGTACAGTGTCCCAACTTTCTTGGAATCGGGGTTGTAGACCAAAAAAACCTGAAAAGCTTGACATCATGCCAAGATCTAAAGAAATTCGGAAAGAAATGAGAAAAGAAAGTAACTGAGATCTATCAGTCTGGGAAAGGTTATGAACCCATTTCTAAAGCTTTTAATTTAACTCAATATCTGACTTTTGCAACAAAAAAATAATAATAATTTAACAATTTTATACTTAAATACCTGAATTCTTTTACATTTGTAGTTATAGTAACCAAAACATAATATTTTACATATTTTGTTTTTTAAACTGATTAATCAGAAAAAAATAATCGTCCAATTAATCGATTATCAAAATGATCGTTAGTTGCAGCCCTATTTCTAACAATAATGATTAACAATGTTTTACCATGATATGAACCATACATATATTTTTCTATATATGACATTTACATATAAGATGCAACAGCATCATTTATTTCTGTTTTTCATGCTGATAAGTGGGTACTTCACAGAAAAACATTTCTGACGCTAATGTGTCTCAACAAGTTTGATGCTTTGCCACTGCCACAGTCACTTCACAAATAACGTTTTTCTCAAGCTGGTTTATTGTGTTTCAACATCATTTTGAGGTGTGGAACGTCCCTTGTTCATTCTACCAAAGTTCAATTATCTTTTCTATATAAGTTACTAATGTTTGCTTATTGTTTTATTGGGTAAAGCTCACATAAAGCTTAGCAAACTAGATGCTCTTATTAAAGAAAGTTATTATATATATTCTTCTTAAATTGTAGGTTATATTCTGCTAAATATGTTTTTATTCTTATCACACTATGTTAAGCTTAATTATGCATTTCATCATATATAAAAAGTAAATCAATCTTTCTCTCCTTTTCCCCCTTTTTCTTTGTGAGTCCTGTAGTAATGTGAGATACGAGTTTGCACGAGTAATGTAGCAATCTTCTTTTCTAGGAGTCAATCTTTCAGACACATGACTTTTTCCTAATTCTCATTTATTGTTTTAGTTTTGTAAATCATGCCATGCTTGTGCAAACTAGAGCTCCACATTAGCAATGAGATGCACTTAAAAACTCATGTATTAGTGATTGTAAATGATTTTTAGGATATAATTCTACTGTAATTGGTTATAAACATGATTATGATCAGATATGATTCAGTTCATTTGCTTTTGCCTATAATCATTTTATGCAATATATTATAATACCATTAAGAGAGAATTTACATTAGGTTTAATGTGACACATTATGTATCTATTCTGGTCAAGAAAAAAAAGTTTAGACAATATGTCAAACTTCATTTTATTATTTGTTTAATGATTATAATTACATTGTTAACATAATTATTACAAAGTACATATTTTCCCAGTTCATAATAACAAAGCAAAAAAATCTATTATACATTTGACTAAAAAGAGTAATAATCTGATTTATTTATGCTTAAAATAATCTGCATTTGGATTATATTTTTAGAAATACATAATAAGTGATTTATACTGGTGCGATAATATATTTGGATTTGCATTATCTTTAACCTTGTTCTTTGTATTAGTAGAAAGATATGTGCAGATATGTACGAATTAAATATTGTTAAAGTTTTAACCTTCAAATAATTTAATGACTAACAAATAAAGAAATCTTTCTAGCTCCACAACAAATAACTTCATAAACTGCAATGACCATATGCATTCTCGAATCGCCAATAATTATCTTTGTGTTCTTAGAATTTTCCTCTACCTAGATTGGGTGTTTTGTCCATAATTATTCTGTAACTACTTTTAATTCTTCCCCTCTCTCTTGTTTGACTAGTTCTTCCCTTTGAGATTTGTGGCATTTGGACCTCACCTGTACCTCCATGCATCTCCTGATAATTACGTGATTTGCCACTATTTGTTTGACTGTTTTCTGTGATATCCTAAGAAATTTCTTGTCTGGTGACAAATGTAGGTTTGAACAATTTGAACCATTGGGCCTATTCTTATTCAAATTTTTTCCCTAATCATTAGGGCAGGGGTCACCAACATGGTGCGTGCGGGCACTAGGTTGCCCACAAGGACCACAAGTTGCCCGCGGGCCTTTTCTAAAATAGCTCATCATTGCGCAACTTACCAGTGAGCTGCATCTAACTTTTTTGTTGCTATTCTTTTTTCAATCTGTCATGGATAGACCAAGCGTCAGAAACCAGAGTATGGTTAAACACCCTGTCTTTATTTAGTCTGAACATATACAAGGCAGAGGCTTGAGGAGAAGTACGTACCAGAGAGCAGATAGAATCTGTTATGCAGGTGGAATCCGTAATCATCGCCAATGTGCACCGTTTAGGCCAAACTTATCTTGAGCAATTTCTCCGAAGCGGAGTCAGGAACATGGAAGTACGGGGAATATTAATGGTAGGAAGTCCGGTAGATCTCTCATGGCAACTAGTAGAGCCGACTGCGAGTGATTTGGAATCGGGACCTTAAAAAGGGGAAAGGTAATGGTGAACAGGTGTAGGTAATCAGAGCAAGGAGAGTCTGAGTGAGAGTTAGAGCCTTTGAGGGAGGCATGGCTGGTGGTTTCCTGACAAAAATCACACTTGCATTGGTGTGAATTTAAAAATGACAATATTAAAATATACATGACTAGATATAGATGAATATCAGTAATTATTAATAATAACATATAATTAAAGATGATTTGATCAAATATGTTACTTCAGAAGTGTATATGAAACTTCTGAATCGGTATCAAACATTAATCGGTACCCAAGAAGTAGCTCTCAGTTTCAAAATTTGTGGTGTCCCCTGCATTAGGGTAAGATGCAAAACAATATATTGCGCCTGATAACAGTCCTTGACTTTTTCCGGCTCCACTTTTTAAAGCTCCACTTTAGCTGCCACTCCTTGTCCAATATTTTAATATCATGCTTTTGTTGATTCGGTTGCTCTGTCAATGTATGTCATACATTTTTTTGCAATCGGTGAAATGCCAAGGGTCTCAAGCTCTTTCTGGTCGTTTGTCAGTCTGTGTGCACGTGCTTCAGCCAAAGTTTAGCTTTATTGATTAGTTCAGACAGACTTGACACTTCTTTTTTCTTAATTTCTAGCCAATTTACCTGTGATTCACACCCCTGTAGTTTCACGATGTTCTTTTGAGCCAAGTTTACATAAATGTCTTTTTCTAGCATATTAGCTGAAGTGTCCAGTGAGTCTTTTAAACCCTTCCACAATTCTTTTTTGAGGCTCTGTGAACCACAAAGTCTGGAAGCTGTTATACTCAGGGCTGTTCCTTATCCATCTTCCAATTAGATTTTTCTCCTATCTTACTAGATCCACATTAGTTGGGCATGCCATTTCACCCACTTAGGGCTAGCAGTTAGTTTAAATAATTCTCAGAACAACCTATGCACTCAGTAACCACAGTTGATCAGAGTGAATTTAATGCTGTAATATGGTACTCATCCAAACAAGACTTGGTCTCTTGAAGAGTGCAAGAACATGTTGGGTGCATACATTTCAAAGAAAATATTTAAAAGGCATCTGCTTTTAAAAAGAAATGTATTCTTTTTGAAGAGCAAAGTATAGAAGTGTGTGCCAGAATAGCCATATCTAAAGACCTTCATTCATAACAAATCCTTAACAAAAGTTTATGTTGGAAAACACAAAGCAACAAACAATCAGATAACCTTTATTCATACTGGCAGTTTAATTTAAACCAGAGAGTAATAATATGTCTATTCTTGACACTGATTGAATAATTGACCATTAATTATGTCCAGATACAAAAGCTATTGTATTATTAGAACCTATTGCTTCAGGACCAAGAGCTTTAATAGCTTTTTCTGGACACAAATAGGTACAGGTGAGGTCCAAATGCCACAACTCACAAAAAAGGGAAGAACTATTTGACAGGAGAGAGAGGAAGCATTAAATGAAGTTACAGACCACTTATGGAAAAAACACCCAACTAGCTGTTGAACTCTCAGCAGGGCCAGTGAAACTTCAGGTTAAGCCAAACACTCAGTTGAAAGATCAGAAACAATATCCTTTGTGACAATAGTGGAAGGCATACAATGACAATACAGGGTTTATTGGATGCAGAAGTCCTGATTCCTGTAAAAAGCCACTCCAATCTTTTTGATTAGAAAGTCAAACTCAGAATAAGGGAGACTGGATCATGATTTAAGCAAACCACAGTGAAGGCAGAAAATCAGGTGGTCCCAGATCCACACACCTTAATAGAGTAGTACTTCCAAAACAAGTAACTTCACACCATGGAATGGAAAAATCTAAGAAATTCTTAAAAGCAAAGAGCGAATTTGGATACACAGCCGGTGTCACATGGCAAAAAACACCTTTTTGTTGTTGGCTCATGTTATGACAAACTTTATAACATCTAAATTAAAGATAGTTATGTAGATTATTCTTTTTTTTTCATTTTTAAGTACACGTTTATACATAAATAAATACTAGTTTATATAGTTATAATAAGGAAAACAGCATTTTGTTTTACAATTTGTTTTTCATTATCCGATTAATCGAAAAGAATAATAGTTTGGCTAATCAACTATCAAAATAATTATTAGTTGCAGCCCTAATAATCATATATAATAATATCAATATTTAAAATGATAATATTTTAAATATTTTGCAAAGTTTTTCTGAAACAGCAGAATTATGACTCAATCTGACAAAATCATAGCAATAACTATAACCTGAAGCAATTAAAGGCCAACAATTTTTTTTCACCAATGTGAGAGACTGAGGCACTACAAAAAGTTATTGTGCTATTTTTGCTTCTGGTTCTGCAGCATGTTACTGAACAATAGGGTGTATTTATATTTCCTCACCGTCTATTTATAACTCCATTGTGAAATCTGTTGTAATCTCGGTTTCTGTTTGTATATAGATGTTCGTGGGGACCTCATAATTGTTACTTTGTTGTTTACATAAAAACATTAAAATAAAGATAGATCTAATTTGCTTGTTTCATGACTGTTTATGACTTTGAATAATGAATTTATACTCTAAGGCGTGCCTAAGGTGGGCCGTATATGCTGGAATTTTTCTCCACCCACCTCATCACGTTTTTTAATAAATAGGGTCCCCGTCCTCTAATTTCTCTACTGGTTACATTAACACCAGAAAACCCGGACGTTTGTGAAAACATTTCAGGTAAGGTAGCTTTCTTCTTATATATTCTCCTATAGGTTGAGTGTAAATATTTCAGTGTATTCATTGTTAAAGGCGTATTACTTGGACACATATATGAATATAAAAAATAGGTTAAAGCTCACAATATGTCATTTATCCAGTAAAGCAAAATTATGACTAATGCCAATCCGACTTAAAATATGCAAGAGCTGATGCAAAAACTATGATCTGATTTTTTTACGTTTTTATTAATACACCCAATAAGCCTTTAAATATATATATATTCTCACAATGCCACTATTTGATATTTTTCTATCTTGTGCCATTGTGGGATTTTTTTGTTTTGTTTTTTTGACAACGAAGGAAAAATAGGCAGTTAACAGATCCCTAACATGTTCCTAGATCACAATTCAGACTGAAACAAAGACATTACACAGGTTTATGCATTTATCAGTGTTCTCTGTTTTTCCTCTTTTCATCTGCAGCAGTCATGGATTCCACATGTATGAAAATAGCAGCCCTGGGAAGACCTCTGTATCCCGGCATGCTGTACGATTGCCGCAGGGATTCCTTCATTCCAGGTTCATTTTACATCGTTGTGTTTAACGTTTCTACTTGCTATCTAAAGACGATTCTCATTAATTATATTACAAACATTCAAACCAATTTTTTTCTCATTAATCTACACTCAACACCCCATAATGACAAAGTAAAAAGAGATGAATTGCATTTACAGTTACTATTGTTTACAATACATTTTAATCAAAACTTTAAATTAACAACTAAACACAGAACCAGCCGCAGTTTGAAAATACACAGTCAAGCCAGCTGCACTTTGCTTTGTGTTGCACGTCTAATCGTGCACTTATGGTATGGGTGGTGAGAGTGCTCAAAATAAATGTAAAGACGCTTTAGTTTTCTTAAAAAAAAAAATATATATGTGTTTGTGGTCTAAATATATATATATATAATCAAGGCCCATAATCAAACACTATTAAAACATCTTTACTGTATAGTGTTTGAGACCATACAGTAAAATATAAAAGCAAAATCACCTTCATTTGACCTTCCTTTAAATGTTTGCTAATTCATGCAATTGGTCTTTACTCAGAGTGACCCTAAAAATCACTGAATTCATTTTCAGCTCGTTCTACTGTACAACTTTTAAGAAACATAAAAATCTATTTATTTTAATCACAATATTTAAACACTCATTAAACAATTTTTATAGGTTTCCTCAACCTTTCAAATACTTATTATTTAGAATGTGCCTGTTTATTATTGTCTTAAATTTCAAGTCATTTTACTGTACAGTTTTTAGAAAAGTGAAGGCAAACTTCAGTCTAAACCTCAAAACCTCTTTCAATCATGTTCCACATTCGAACATCCATAAAACCTTTTCCTTTATAGGTTTTCTCAATCTCTCAATCGATATTAACGATGTTGCGATTATACAGTGTTTTTCTACTATTTACCTTAAACCGGAGTTGTTCTACCACCAATTCAATGGATCTTCAGCTTTTTAAATGAAGGAGCTCCTTAATACCTCACCGCCACTAAATCCATCCTTCTCTGTCGCTCTTTGTACGCTACATAGAATCGGCTCTTAGAACCGACTCTCTCGCGAAACACATTTTGCAAAAGACCAGTAACTTCGTTCTTGAAAGAGGCGGTTCTAAGAGCCGATTCTTTGTATCGTACACAGAGCGACTCGCTTCTAAGGCGGTTCATGTGTATATAAAAAGTCTTCGTTTCGTTCTGGTCTTTTGCATCGTATTTTGTGGCCCTAGAGGGCGCTGTTGCTAAAAATAATTCATCCGCTAAAGTTCCACAGCGTGTATACAGGGGCGCCGTTGGGGGGATGCAGAGTATGCCAGGCATTAGGGCCCAAGAGAACGCTAGGGGGCCCCACAATCATCAATACAATTTTTTTCCAATTATTATTTTTTTTTTATCGTACATAAACACATATATTTTAAATAATAACACTGTGGTGAAATAAAATAAATTCCCTGTAACTAAAATTGAACTATATTAACTTTATTATTAAAAATATAACATTATATATATATATATATACACACACACACACACAATGTTATGTTCTTAATAATAAAGTTATATATAGTATATACTCTATTTATACTCTATATATAGAGTGAGGATAATAGGTATTTGAACACCCTGCTTTTTTGCAAGTTCTCCCACTTAGAAATCATGGAGGGGTCTGAAATTGTCATCGTAGGTCCACTGTGCGAGACATAATAAAAAAATAAAAACAAATAAAAAAATCACAATATATGATTTTTAAACTATTTATTTGTATGATACAGGTGCAAAAAAAGTATTTGAACACCTGAGAAAGTCAATGTTAATATTTGGTACAGTAGCCTTTGTTTGCAATTACAGAGGTCAAACGTTTGGTGTAGTTTTTCACCAGGTTTGCACACACTGCGGCCCACTTCTCCACACAGATCTTCTCTAGATCAGTCAGGTTTCTGGCCTGTCGCTGAGAAACACAGAGTTTGAGCTCCCTCCAAAGATTCTCTATTGGGTTTAGGTCTGGAGACTGGCTAGGCCATGCCAGAACCTTGATATGCTTCTTACAGAGCCACTCCTTGGTTATCCTGGCTGTGTGCTTCGGGTCATTGTCATGTTGGAAGACCCAGCCTCGACCCATCTTCAATGCTCTAACTGAGGGAAGGAGGTTGTTCCCCAAAATCTCGCAATACATGGCCATTAATACATCCTCTTCTTAATACAGTGCAGTCACCCTGTCCCATGTGCAGAAAAACACCCCCAAAGCATGATGCTACCACCCCCCATGCTTCACAGTAGGGATGGTGTTCTTGGGATGGTACTCATTATTATTCTTCCTCCAAACACGTTTAGTGGAATTATGACCCAAAAGTTCTCTTTTGGTCTCATCTGACCACATGACTTTCTCCTATGACTCCTATGGATCATCCAAATGGTCATTGGCAAACTAAAGACGTGCCTGGACATGTGCTGGTTTAAGCAGGGGAACCTTCCGTGCCATGCATGATTTCAAACCATGGCGTCTTAGTGTATTACCAACATTAACCTTGGAAACGGTGGTCCCAGCTCTTTTCAGGTCATTGTCCAGCTCCTCCCGTGTAGTTCTGGGCTGATTTCTCACCTTCCTTAGGATCATTGAGACTCCACGAGGTCAGATCTTGCATGGAGCCCCAGTCCGAGGGAGATTGACAGTCATGTTTAGCTTCTTCAATTTTCTAATGATTGCTCCAACAGTGGACCTTTTTTCACCAAGCTGCTTGGCAGTTTTCCCGTAGCCCTTTCCAGCCTTGTGGAGTGTACAATTTTGTCTCTAGTGTCTTTGGACAGCTCTTTGGTCTTGGCCATGTTAGTAGTTGGATTCTTACTAATTGTATGGGGTGGACAGGTGTCTTTATGTAGCTAACGACCTCAAACAGGTGCATCTAATTTAGGATAATAAATGTAGTGGAGGTGGACATTTTAAAGGCAGACTAACAGGTCTATGAGGGTCGAATTCTAGCTGATAGACAGGTGTTCAAATACTTATTTGCAGCTGTATCACAAATAAATAGTTAAAAAATCATACATTGTGAAATTTTACACTGTTTGCGTAGAGAACTTTTGTGGATGATTTATTTTAAGCTGCATTTTAGCAACAGCTCCCTCTATCTTTATAGTTATAAAATATAAATGTTACAGGTTCATTTTCACTTGCGTTTTTGAATTTCAGTAAATTATTAGGGACTTCATCTCAGCTCTTTGCCTGTCTCTGAATTTGGGTTAACGCACTCCCCAGTGGGACACTGACAGCATATAAGTATTCAGATCCTTTGAGAATGGCTACAAAAGTTGTTGCTGCACTGAATATTCCCAAGAGCACAGTGGCCTCCATAATTCTCAGATGGAGTAAGTATCACACATCCAGGACTCTTTTAAGAGCTGGTCTTCCAGCCAAACTGAGCAATCGCAAGTGAAGCACTTTTGTAAGAGAGATGACCAAGAACATGAAGGTCATTTTGACTGAGCTCTGGAGATCCTGTTTTGCTAATAATGCTTCAACTCAGTACTGAGTAAAGGGTCTGAATGCTTATACATGTGATATTTCAGGTTTTTAGTATATAAAAAAAAAAAAATTACAGACATTTCTAGAATTTTCATTATGGGGTAGTGAGTGAAAATAATGAAAAAAAAAATTAAACAATTGTAGTATCAGGCTGCAACATAAAATCTGAAGTGAATGGGGTCTGAATACTTTCTGAATACACTGCTGTGCTACTGTCAGAGCTGCTGGTATAAGAAACGTAATCAAAATATTCTGACCAATCAGAATTGAGCAAAAATAGGCAGTGCACAAAAGTTAATAGCAAATGATATTTGATAATTCATGAATATTTCTGATAAAGCTATCTTAACTTATTCTTGTTTCAGGAGTTACTTTATGGGATAAAAAGGCATTGCTTAATGATATTGATGTGCGTCAGCAGCCTAGAACACATTTGAAGTTTGCTGCCTCTGATACTCTCAGTGATAAAGCAAACCTCCTAGATATAAGTGCTTCACTTAAAGCGAGTTTCTTAAGTGGGTTGGTGGAGGTTGGAGGATCAGCAAAGTACCTGCATGATAACAAATCCTCAGCACATCAATCCAGAGTTACCATGCAATACAGCCAGACGACACGTTTTGAACAACTCACTATGAAGGAACTTGGCCATATCACCTATCCACAAGTATTTGAGCAGAAAACAGCCACTCATGTAGTTACAGCTGTATTGTATGGAGCTCACGCTTTTATGGTGTTTGATCATACAAGTGCAGAAAATGAGAACAAACAGAATGTTGAAGGAAAACTTTATGCAGCAGTCAAGAAGATTCTCACTATTTCCATAGAGGGGGAAGCATCCTTACAGATGACTGAAGAAGAAAAGAAATTGGCTGAGAATGTCAGCGTCACATTTTATGGTGACTTTGAACTTGAAGAAAATCCAACCACATACAAGGCTGCATCAGGCGTGTACAAAAGGTTGCCCTTTCTGATGAATAAACAACAAAATCAAGGTGTACCACTGACTGTGTGGCTGTTTCCTCTCACACGTTTGGATAGGAATGCTGCAAAGTTGGTGAGAGAAATCAGCACGAGTCTGGTGCGTAAAACAGAAAAGGTGATGGAAGAGATGGGAGAAGTAGAAAGAAGATGCAATGATTTGATCAAAAAACAAATGACAGATAATTTTCCTGATGTAAAAGCCAGACTGGAAAAGTTTCAGGATGTTCACATTGGTTATAAAATAGCATTCCAGAAGGCACTGGTTACTGCTTTGCCAGATATTCGGAGTGGGACACAGGAGGACAAGGCACTGGGGGACATACTGAGCATCCACAACACATCACCTTTTACAGCAGATAAAATGAACCAGTGGTTAGATTACATGATGAGTGAATTGAGTATACTGAGTTCCTTTGTGCTGAAGGAGCTTAAAGTTGTGACATCATTGGGTTTGTTAAATCCCATCATTTTGGACCCTACTGTAGATGTGGTGGTATGTTTGGCTTTTACATCTCTAAAGTATGAGGACTCCTACCTGGCAGCTACAGAAGACTTTCTGAATCATGGAGGGTTTACAAAACCTGAGCAAACAAAAGAGAAACTCTTCTCTCTCAAAGACGCACAGTTTTGGTTCAGTTCTCCTGACATTTCCAAGCGCATGAGGCAGAATCTTTCTCTCTTTACTGCATTTTCAAAGGCCAATAAAAATGACAACAAAGTCAAATTCATCATTGCCCCCATATCTGACTCCAGCAATCCAGGAATCTCCATCCGACTTTATCAGGAGGGCAGTCTAACAGATCCTAATTTCCAGCCTGTATCCAAACCACCCAAACCTGTGGTGGAGACCAGTGATGAAAATGTCACTCTGAAGTTTTCAAAATCCCCAACTGGAGAGACGGTACGGTTTAGAGTTGAGTACAGGACGACACCGCCAACTGATTCAGCAACTGATGTTGACACATGGAAAGTCACAGACACTTCAGATGCACAGACCAGCTTCACACTGACTGAACTAACGCCAGGAGAACAATACTGGGTCCGATACAGAGCTGTTAGTGATGTAGGAGTGAGTGAAGCCAGCGACTCTGTCCCCTTCACCTTTCGTGGACAGCTCACCATAGTCATGAAGGGCCAGTCATGGGTTAGTTATTTATAACTATTTAAAATTCTTGTTCATGCATGCATAAGGATTTATTTAAATTGTACATGTATAATTTAAATTCAAAAAAGATATCTTATTGAGTCTATTCTTTCTTTTAAATAGAAAAGTTATTTTAGATGTTTAAATGAGCAAATACACTTATTTCAATCAAAGGTATAAATACGAATAATTTAAATGAACTATGTTTTATAGCTGTCAACAATATGTAAATATGTATTTGCATTTATTCATGAAGCAAATTCTTCTTTTTTTTCCCACAGAATCTTTTCATGCCTTCATGCCACTTAAATGAACTAAGGACAGAAATAATGACCAGTATGGGAATGTCACGATGGTCTCCCTCTACTATCAAGTCAGAGATTACAAATGTTGTCGGCAGTCCCGTGAGTAGCAACAGTTCAAAATGACTTCCTAAAACATATTAAATATGAAATAAAACAAGTTTATTATTATAATTATTATTATTATTATTAATAACACTTTTATTATTGTTATTAATAATGCATTATTATTAATAATATAAAATTTTCTATTGAAAAACTGACACTGGTTTACTGGTTTAAAAGTTTTATTGCACATTTTTATGAAGAAAAATAAATAAATAAAGTAATATCGCACGGCAAAATACATAAGTAAATAAGTAAAAAGCCAGCAACTCTGAAATAAGATAAGATATACCTTTTTTCTGTCAAATAGATGGATGTCTCACTGTGTATTTGTGTTTGCTAGAAGGCAAAATAATTCATTTAATGTGTAAAGATGTCCAGTTCAGTAATCTTGAGAGTGTTTAGTTTTTTATAAAAAACATTCTATTAGGAATTAATGAATGTAAAATGTTTATACTCACCACAGGACACTCCTTACAAATATGCAATTCCTGGAGGGCTGAGACCAGGCATGGCTTTTTACATCCAAGGAGTTGTTTCTGGTCAAACGTATGTATTCAGTTATTGATCCTGATCAAATGGTTATTTTATATTAATGGGACCATGGACCTAATAAAACATGGGAGCACATTTAATCTTTACTCACAGGTTTATAATGGATTTTCTGACAAAGGAAGAGTCTTGTGATGACATCGCTTTTCACTTAAGGCATGAGCTCAATGCCTCGACGTGCTGTAACAGTTTTAGGAATGGGGGGTGGGATAAAGAAGAACACACATCAGAATATAAACTTTCTGAAGGATCAGCATTTGACATCTTTATTGTGATCAAAACAGAAGGCTATGAGGTAAGGACAGTTAAAGAACAACTGAACACAAATAACATAAAAACAATCACCTACAATATTTGTTTCTTTCAGGTATATTTAAATGGAAAGAGATGTTTCCTGTTTAAGCACCGCATGTCACTGGAAAAAGTCAATGCACTTAAAATTTATAAAAATGTCATGATTAACACTGTTGGCAGTGTCAAGGTAAGTTAAATACACAGAGAGCTCTGAAATTTGCAGTGACTTACTACTTAATCAATCATGATGAAGCACAAAGTACACTACTTTTGTATATATTGTAAATATATTATGGCGATATGCCCTGGTTGTTGCAAACTGAATATTTATATTGAAGTGCATTTTAAAATAAACAGCTAAAATAAGAATTAAATGTAAATATGAAATAAAAAAAATACAGTTTTTTAAAACTACTTACCAAGTTAATATGCCTTTAAAATTTTGTGTGGTTCTGCTCTTAATCTTATTTAACCTACCTTTCTGTAAATGACGAACTAACAGTTTTCATAAGAATAAGTATTCTTCATGCTTCTGCTCTCTCCAGAACTGGACCACATCTACATTTAATAAAGAACTAAACTCAGGCATCTCACGCACAAAACTTTCAGACATCCAGTCTGATGTACCACATCCAGTCAGCAGCCCGGTGAGTAATTTCTTGTCATCTCCAGAAGAGCTGTAAATTGCAGATTTATGAGAACATAATCACATGACTAGAGGTTTACCTTAAAAACTATTGATGCTTTACCACAACAGAGCAAAGCATATTCTGGACCAATCCCTGGAGGCCTGAGAGCTGGTGTTGCTTTGTTCTTCCAAGGTGTTGTTGCTTCAGATTGTGATCGGTATGATGCACGTGTCTTCACTTAGAGGATAGGTTAAAAGAAATTCATTTTGGAATTATGGATTACAGTCATTAAAGTGTTACAATTATTTTTTGCAGCTTTGAGATAAATTTGCACACTGGGGCAAATAATCAAGACGTTGCATTCCACTTCAACCCCCGCATGCACTCTGTGGTTCTTAACAGCAAGACAAATGGGAAATGGGACCATCAACTTGATAGACCAGGAGGCCCATTTGTCAGAGGAGGAGCCTTTGATATCATCATGGGTGTTAACCCAGAAAACTACGAGGTCTGATATTTTAAATAAATTAAACAATGGCTGAAATTTTAAACAAACTGAATAAATATGGGTCAATTTTATTTTTGGTTAAGGTGATTGTGAATGGCCTGAAATATTGCACGTTCGATCACCGCATACCAGTGGATAAAGTGACTACACTTGGAATTTTTGGAGACGTCTTCATGAACAAGTTCAGCATTATTAAAGTAGGTTATTTTTTCAATTTTACTATGTTGTCATGAAGTATTTTCTTGACAACATCAGTGTTTAACCTAGAACAATATGAACATAAGGAAATCCATTGTGCAAAGAAAACCTTTATAAAATCATTTAAGTAAAAATGTGCAAAATATCAAGGTTATATTTTGTGTTAATAATTTTGTTTTAATGATGAATAAACCTGTATATTAAAGAAGATTTCTTTTTTTAGCTAGTGAAAACCCTGAAAATCACCTATCCTGCATATATTTGAAGATTCAGAATTTCCCAAAAGCATGTTTGCTTCATTCTTCTCAACTTCATCAGGATGACAACAAATGTCTTTTAATTATTCAAGTCATTTTTTTCTCATGATAATTTTGTATTAGATTTCCGTTGTATATTGTTAGAAATTATGCCATATATCCTTCGTACAGTTTTGTTGTCCTTTAACAATACTAAATAATACTGTTATTTCACTTAAACACTTGTATGAATAAGTAAATAAATGTAGGTTTTCTATACATATGCTTTTTAGATGAACACATTTTTCAATAACAGAGGCAATTGAGGTCTGGAAATTACTGTAGTTGTGGTAACAAAACTATAAAAGTTCTATAGTTGACATTTTCATTTTTTTATTATTTTTTTTTTAATCTAATGATGGTTTCAACAAATACCTTTATATTAACACAAAGAACAAGTTTAAAACTGAGACAATTATAAATACAATATTGCACCATTAGAGAGCACTCATTACTCATTTCCAAAAAATATAATCATATGCAGAATATTTAAAGCAGTATTGAATCAGTTATTTACTCCTTTTGCTCACAAGAATTGTGGTGTGATTTTTGTTTTGTTATTGATGAATTGGGAACATATGTACTTCTTGATCAATTATTTTAACAATGTACTGATTGTAATCATTAAATAAATAATAAAATAAAGTTTGAAACATTGTCTGACTTTCTTTTCTTGGACAGAATCGATACATATTGTGTTACTGTAAACCTAATGTGAATTCTCTTTGAATGGTATTATTATTGCTGATCATACATTCTTTTACATCAAACAATTATATTGGAACAATTATAAACATTGTGTGTGTGTGTGTGTGTGTGTGTGTGTGTGTGTGTGTGTGTGTGTGTGTGTGTGTGTATTTGCTTAATGTTAATACAAAAAAAATAGGAAGCTAAAGAGCCCAGAAATTGAATCCTGTATTAAAGTTATTGACTCTTCTCAAAGACTGGCAGATTTTAAACACACTATACTGAGAGTCATATGACCCATTGGATTTGCAGTGTGACCATTTAAAATGCATGTATTTAAAGTAGAAAGCTACTACTGCTATTTAATCAAGCTGGACTACAGATTAATTACAGAAACAGCTGTAATTACTGATATTTTACATCAGAATAATCCAGTCACAATATAGGGATGTAATTTGCCCATGTTTTGTTTCAATGATTAAAAAAGACACAAGACTCAGAAAGAGAGAGGACAATGTGAGTTACTTGTGCTGAGACTGCATTCTTTCCAGGGCATCCACTGCATTCTCCTGCTCAGGTGAGTAACTTATTATAATCATAATAGTCAGGTTAGTGGACAATGTCAAGGAGAATACATACTCAAGGGACCTCCATTGACAGCTGAATGGCCTAAACCACTGAGTTAACACTTCATATCAAATTTGCCCTGTATATCAGTAAATACTGGATGTTAGTGTGGGCAGATGAGGGAGAGAGAGAGAGAGAGAGAGAGACTGACAGACAGATGGACAGACAGCTGTGTGCTTTCTTTAGAGTTTTACAGACGTGTTGAAGGTGTTTAATAAAAATGAAAGAGGTAGCTAAATGTCAATGTCCATATATTACATACTCTACCATTGCCAAAATATTATTGATCACTGGAAAGAAAACAATATATAATGCACTTTCTTTCTCGTAATAATTCTTGATGGATCTTAGTTAAATTTGTTTGGGATATTTAAATGTACCTTCTCCCAGTTTGTCAGTTTCTGCCACCTTGTTTGGCCTCTACTATATTAGATGTCTGCTTACAAACCCGGGAGGGTAAAGAGTAACACGTGTTTCCCCTGTCTTTCCTCTGTGTCACTGCCTGGATTCAAACTGACTTAATTTAATAACTCTTACTTCTCATTTGCAGTTAGTGCAAAATAGAAACAATAGAAAATAGAAACAAATAGAACATAAATTTTTTTGTATGAAGGTAACTGCAGTGTACTTGTAATATATATGCATACATAAACCAATTGAATATATCTTGAGTGTAAAAAGTGAATTTTGTTAATATGGAAATATACATCCAAATATATGTGATCAATTTGTAAGGTGCAAATATACATAAAAATATATGAAACATTCTGAAGTTCGGAGTATAAAGGCTTTTGTAAGGCGGAAGACAGATAGCAGCAGCATGAGAGTAGTGCAAAAGATTATAAAGCACATACTGTACTATATATGATTGAATGAAATCAGGTCTCTCTACAGTAACGGACAGTGGCTGGTAGTTATTCTGTTACTCTTTGAGGCAGGGCTGGACTGGGACGAAAAAATCTGCACTGGCATTTTGGCCCAAACCGGCCCACTGCATATGATCACAAATACTATCCATCTCTGCATGGCCTTGAATATGTATTCCAACTCCTATTCCATAAAAGCACTAAAGTCATATAATAATAAGTAAAAAAGGCTTGACAGGTAAAAAACTTCTAAATAGTCATGTAGTCACAGAGCAAGGCATGCAATTATTTTATTGCAGTGCTATCACACTATTATATGTTTTTAGCTCAGTTTTATGAAGGGGAATCTACATTTATTACATATAACTGTTCTGAAAGCAGTTCTGCTTAACACAGTTTCTCACTTCTCATTCAACTCTGTCCTGCTCTTTATCCTCCTCACTGTGCATTGCCAGTGCCACCACCACCACTTTCACCATCAGCCACAGCAGCTGATGAAGGTCCTGCTGCTGCAGAAAACATCTTATATTGGAGCATCTGTCTGAAGGTCCTATTTTTTGTTGTTATTTTTTAGCAATTTCTCTGCTCCTCCCTTGCATTTCTTCTCCATCACATTTTGACTATTTTGACAGACAGTAGATGTGATTGGGACAGATTAATGTCAATTTATAACTTTTATAAGGTATAAAGTGACACATTATGTATCTATCCTGGCCAAGAAAAGAAAGTTCAGACGTTTCAAACTTAGTTTTATTATTTATTTATTTATGCTTATAATAAATACATAATTAAAATGATTAATCAAGAAGTACATATTTTCCCAATTCCTAATGACAAAGCAAAAATCATGACAATAAATTTGAGCAAAACGTGTAATTACTGTAGCTGTTCCAGTTGTGGTTAAAATTATTATTATTATTATTATTATTATTATTATTATTATTATTATTATTATTTAATTAATTAATTCACTGTATCTATTAACTAACGCAAGACTTACCGTAAATAAATTAATTAGCAGAAGGTGCAGGTCAGTGAGGAAATGTCCAGTAGCTAATTAAACTAGTATACAGTAATTAAGCTAAACTACATGATATCTGCTACATCATCATGGTTGCGCAATGAGACGCTTCCGAGCAAAAAAATGCAGTAACGTCAGATTCGGTGTTATGCGCTAAAATGCTCCAATGCCACAGACTCCCCCCCCTTTTTTTTTTTTTTGTGAAAGCAATGCGCTTGTTTTTTTTTGTTTGTTTGTTTTTTTAATATTGTTTTTGTGAAAGCAATGCGCTTGGTTTTTTTTTGTGCGCATGCATTGCGCTTGCGTAGTTTTCAACTTGCCATCTGTTATTATGAAAAAAGAAAAAAAATGTTGATTTCCACAATTTACGCATTGCCTAATGAAATGCTTTTTCTTTTTTTCTTTTTTTGACAGAAAGAAGCAACACAGCAAAAGTGAATTTGTTCAAAGAAGAAATCCAACAAGCAGCCACTATAAACTTTACAACACCTAAATTAAAGATAGTGTAACTCAATCTCTGGCTTTTGCATTTTTTAAGTAGACTTTTTGTACATAAAAAAAACCCCACAGCATTTTTTGAAAAAAAAATAATAGTCTGGCTAAACGATTATCAAAATAATACAATAATCATTATAATAATATCAATATTTAAAATTATTATATTTTATATTATTTTGCTTAATCTTTCTGAAACAGCAGAATTATGACTCAATCTGACAAAATCATAGCAAAAACCTAAAAAAGTGACTCATACTTATTACTTTGTTGTTTACGTAAAAACATTAAAATAAAGATAGATCTAATTTGCTTGTTTCATGACTGTTTATGACTTTGAATAAAACTTTCTTTCAGCTTCTCCCGTTAGGGGTCGCCACAGCGGATCCTCCGCACGTTTGATTTGGCACATGTTTTACACTGGATGCCCTTCCTAACGCAACCATCCCCAATTTATCCGGGCTTGGGACCGGCACTGAGAGTGGCTGGGGATGGTCCCCTGACCCGGGAAGCGAACCCGAGTCGCAGCGGTGTCATGTTTCTCCACCCACCTCATCACGTTTTTTAATAAATAGGGTCCCCGTCCTCTAATTTCTCTACTGGTAACATTAACAGCAGAAAGCCCTGGACGTTTGTGAAAACATTTCAGGTAAGGTAGCTTTCTTCTGATAATTCTTCTATAGGTTTAGTGTAGATATTTCAGTGTGTATTTGTGACAAGTGTTTCTATCTCATCTAATTTACAATAGGTTTACTATAGTCTGTTTTATTAATGGTTATGTTAGAATACATTTTAAGGTTGTCACTGTTAAAAACTAGACGAGTAAGATTGAGAAGTGAAATGTAGATAATTCTGATCCTTCTATTGGTTGATTATTCGTCGATTTATTGGTAATGCCTCAGGGCTTCTGTAGGGGGATTGCATGCGCGCGCTTCTCTTCCTCATTCAATACAGACGAGTGAAGGCGAGAGCTTTCATGTGTCATGTGTGTTTCTTGAACCTTCTCCCGTTACTTTTCCCCTTTTTAAGGTACTTACCAATCACAAAGCAATGTAGATAATAAGATATGTTTATAATGCATTTCGTTATGGTGTTATGGTTTTATATAGGTGAAATTGAGACTTTTGCGTTATTTAAAGAGTTTTGTGCTAACTGCAAAGATGTGTAACTTTATGCTAGCAGTTGGAGACCTCTTGGCTCCGTCGTGACCGAGTCTCGACATATATAAGTGTGTACTGTGTCGTTTGTGTTTAAGCTAGTTACTACTACATACATGTACACATATTTCTGCTGTAAAGTTATTTTGTATTTATCACTACAAGGGTGAATCCATGTGATGCTGAGATACTGAATACTGCTGGATGCTGTTAAAAGTACAATTCATTTTTGTGTTAACTTGAGAACTCATTTAAAAAGGAGTATTAAAATGTATTTTGATAACTTTAAAACAATTAACATTTTATATGGTAATTAAGTTAAAAAGATAATTTAGAGAGCATTCAAAATGTCGTGACTGGTTGATGAGTGCACAAATGTTGAAATGTATGTTTTCTTGTATACATTGTTCAAAAGCATTCAATACAGACGAGTGAAGGCGAGAGCTGCGTCATGTGTGTTTCTTGAACCTTCTCCCGTTACTTTTCCCCTTTTTAAGGGTAAAACATATTTGTTGTTAAAAGCGTATTACTTGCACGCATATATTAATATAAAAAAATAGTGTAAAGCTCATATGTCATAAATCATAAACCGAGGACATTTTGATAATCTTCCTCTCATTTACTTATTGCTTCTTGAATTATAACAGCTTTATTCATGCCACATTGTACTATTTACATCTACACAGGTTTATGCATTTATCAGTGTTCTCTGTTTTTTCTCTTTTCATCTGCAGCAGTCATGGATTCCACATGTATGGAAATAGCAGCCCTGGGAAGACCTCTGTATCCCGGCATGCTGTACGATTGCCGCAGGGATTCCTTCATTCCAGGTTCATTTTACAATATAATATTCTATGCAATTCTAAAATATAAGAACATGTTTGGCTTACATCAAGTGTTGAAAAAAAGTCAAACCTAATAATTTAAACCTTAGAACTACTCTGTGAGGGCTGAAACCGAAAAATGTATATTAAAAAACATAAAAGGGTGCACAAATACAAATCTGTGCTCTTGGAAAACTTCAGTGCAGCAGCAATTTTTTGTACCCATCCCCAGAGGGTCTGAATACTTATATACTGTCAGTGTCACACTGGGGCAGTATCCCACACATTCAGAGACAGGCAAGGAGCCGAGATGAAGTAATTAATAATTTATTGAAATGTAAAAACGAAAAGTAATAACGAACAACATAAAATGCCAAACAAATTGCAATTACGAAACTAAAGACACAAAATGAAACAGAAACCAATATCAATACCGATGAAACAGAAACCAATATATATATATATATATATATATAAGGATGGGTATGGCTTCCCTCCACATGCAGCATTGCCTGTAGGGATGCGAGTTCAGGCGCTTACCTTCTCTCTGTCAGAAGCGTTGCGATGCAGCTCCAATTCCCGAATGGGGAACTTCTGTGGATGGTGCATTTTAAGCTGCATTTCGGCAACAGCGCCCTCTAGGGCCACAAAATACAAATGATACAAATTCTTGTGTAACACCGGTTTTTCTCGGTGTGCTCATTTTTGTTTCTTGGGTTTCTTGCACATTTGGATTCTTTGGTTTCTGTTTCATTTTGTGTCTTTAGTTTCGTAATTGCAATTTGTTTGGCATTTTATTTTGTTCGTTATTACATTTCGTTTTTACATTTTAATAAATTATTAATGACTTCATCTCGGCTCCTTGCCTGTCTCTGAATTTGGTTTAACTCACTTCCCAGTGGGACACTGACAGTATATAAGTATTCAGACCCTCTGGGGATGGCTACAAAAAATTGCTGATGCGCTGAATATTCTCAAAAGCACAGTGGCCTCCATAATTCATAGATGGAGGAAGTATTACACATCCAGGACTCTTTCAAGAGCTGGTCTTGGAAAAGATGACCAAGAACCTGAACTCATTCTGACTGAACTCTGGAGATCCTGTTTTGCAAATGGTGCTTTAACTCAGTACTGAGTAAAGTGTTTGAATGCTTATACATGTGATATGTCAGGTTTTTTTGTATAAAAAAAAAAAATTACAGACATTTCCAGAATTATTTTTTCATTATGGGGTAGTGAGTTTAAATTAATGATTATGTTTTTAAAACCAATTGTAGTATCAGGCTGCAATATAAAATCTGAAGTGAATAGGGTCTGAACACTTTTTGAATACACTGCTGTGCTACTGTCACATTTACATTTACATTTGCAGCATTTAGCAGATCCCCTTATCCAGAGCGACGTACAAAAGTGCTTTGAGTCTCTAGCAATGAATACTGTAAGAGCTGCTGGTATTAGAAACGTAATCAAGATATTCTCACCAATCAGAATTAAGCAAAAATAGGCAGTGCAAAAAAGATAATAGCAAATGATATTTGATGAATGATGAATATTTCTGATAAAGCTATAACTTATCACATTCTTGTTTCAGGAGTTACTTTATGGGATAAAAAGGCATTGCTTGATGATATTGATGTGCGTCAGCAGCCTAGAACACATTTGAAGTTTGCTTCCTCTGATACTCTCAGTGATAAAGCGAACCTCCTAGATATAAGTGGTTCACTTAAAGCCAGTTTCTTAAGTGGGTTGGTGGAGGTTGGAGGATCAGCAAAGTACCTGCATGATAACAAATCCTCAGCACGTCAATCCAGAGTTACCATGCAGTACAGCCAGACGACATGTTTTGAACAACTCACTATGAAGGAACTTGCCCATATCACCTATCCACAAGTATTTGAGCAGAAAACAGCCACTCATGTAGTTACAGCTGTATTGTATGGAGCTCACGCTTTTATGGTGTTTGATCATACAAGTGCAGAAAATGAGAACAAACAGAATGTTGAAGGAAATCTTTTTTCAGTGGTCAAGAAGCTTCCTAACATGTCCATAGAGGGGGAAGCATCCTTACAGATGACTGACGGTGAAAAGGAGGTGGCTGAGAATATCAGCGTCACATTTTATGGTGACTTTGAACTTGAAGAAAATCCGACCACATACAAGAATGCCATGGATGTGTACAAGAAGTTGCCTGTTCTAATGAAGCAACAACAAAATAAAGGTGTACCACTGACTGTGTGGCTGTTTCCTCTCACACTTTTGGATAGTAACGCTGCAAAGTTGGTGAGAGAAATCAGCATGAGTCTGGTGCGTAAAACAGAAAAAGTGCTGGAAGAGATGGGAGAAGTAGAAAGAAGATGCAATGATTTAATCAAAAACCAAATGGCAGATAATTTTCCTGATGTAAAAGCCAGACTGGTAAAGTTTCAGGATGTTCATATTGATTATAAGATAGCATTCCAGAAGGCACTGGTTACTGTTTTGCCAGATATACGGGGTGGTACACAGGAGGACAAGGCACTGGGGGACATACTGAGCATCCACAACACATCACCTTTTACAGCAGATAAAATGAATCAATGGTTAGATTACATGATGAGTGAATTGAGTATACTGAGTTCCTGTGTGCTGAAGGACCTTAAAGTTGTAACATCATTAGGGTCGTTACATTCCATCATTTTGGATCCTACTGTAGATGTGGTGGTATGTTTGTCTTTTACATCTCTAAAGTATGAAGACTCCTACCTGGCAGCTACAGAAGACTTTCTGAATCATGGAGGGTTTACAAAACCTGAGCAAACAAAAGAGAAACTTTTCTCTCTCCAAGACGCACAGTTTTGGTTCAATTCTCCTGAAATTTCCAAGCGCATGAGGCAGAATCTTTCTCTCTTTACTGCATTTTCAAAGGCCAATAAAAATGACAAAGTCAAATTCATTATTGCCTCCATATCTGACTCCAGCTATCCAGGAACCTCCATCCGACTTTATCAGGAGGGCAGTCTAACAGATTCTAATTTCCAGCCTGTATCCAAACCACCCAAACCTGTGGTGGAGACCAGTGATGAAAAAGTCACTCTGAACTTTTCAAAATCCCCAACTGGAGAGCGGTTTAGAGTTGAGTACAGGACAACACCTCCTACTGATTCAGCAACTGATGTTGACGCATGGAAAGTCACAGACACTTCAGATGCACAGACCAGCTTCACACTAAATGAACTAACGCCAGGAGAACAATACTGGGTCCGATACAGAGCTGTTAGTGATGTAGGAGTGAGTGAAGCCAGCAACTCTGTCCCCTTTACCTCTCAAAAGAAGCTCAGCACATTGACAGTGGGCCAGTCATGGGTTAGTTATTATAACTATTTAAATTTCTTGTTTAAATTTTATTTTAATAAGTACATGTATAATTACATTTTTTAAAAGATATCTGATGGAGAATATTATTTTTTTAAATAAGAAAGATGTTTAAATGAGCAAATACACTTATTTCGATTAAAGATATAAATGAGAATAATTCAGATAAATTATGTATAATATGTAAACATGTATTATTATATGTATATGTTACATTTATTAACGTAGCAAACTGTTTTCCCCCTAGAACTTTTCCACGCTTTCTCACTTAAATGAACTAAGGACAGAAATAATGACCAGTATGGGAATGTCACGTTGGTCTTTATCTACTATCAACTCAGAGCTTACAAATGTTGTCAGCAGTCCTGTGAGTAGCAACAGTTTAAAATAAGTTTCTAAGTCATTAAACATGAAATACATTTTTTTTAAATAATAATTAATGATAATTATTATATTAATACATTATTTTATATTGAAAAAATACACTACACATGCCAGGACAATGACAGTTACTGGTAAATTTTAGATTTAATGAATAAAAAAAAAAATCAGAAAGAGCTTTATTGCCAAGTGTTGGAAATTTTTTTGCTTACAGAAGCTTCCAGTTGCATACCTTTTTTAAACAATAAATATAATCAAATTTAATAATAATAAAAATGTTATTGCACTAGAACGTGTTATTGCACAAGAACGTTTTTCGTTATAAAGAAAAATATATAAATTGGTAATATTGCACAGCAAAATACAGAAGTAAAAAAGTCAAAAGCACTTCACTAAAATAAGGTAAGATATATATTTTTTCCAGTCAAGTATCTAGATGACCATTGTGTATTTGTCTTGCTGGAAAGTAAAATAATTCATATAAGAAATTCTTCTTCTTCTTCTTTCGGCTGCTCCCATTAGGGGTCGCCTAAGCGGATCATCCGTTTCCATACCACCCTGTCCTCTACATCTGCCTCTTTTACACCAACAACCTGCATGTCCTTCCTCTCCACATCCATGAACCTCCTCCTTGGCCTTCCTCTTTTCCTCCTACCTAGTGGCTCCATCCTCAGCATTCTTCTACCAATATAATTCATGTCCCTCCTCTGCACATGTCCAAACCATCTCAATCTCGCTTCCCTCACCTTGTCACCAAAACATCCTACATGCGTTGGCCCTCTAATAAACTCACTTCTAATCCCGTCCATCCTCGTCACTCCCAACGAAAACCTTAACATCTTCAGCTCTGCTACCTCCAGCTCCACCACCTGTCTTCTACTCAATGCCACTGTCTCTAATCCATTCAACATCACAGGTCTCACCACAGTCCTATAAAGTTTCCCTTTTATTCTTGCAGATACCCTACTATCACAAATCACTCCTGTCACTCTTCTCCACCAACTCCACCCTGCCTGCACACTTTTCTTTACTTCTCTAACACACTCTCCATTACTTTGCACTGTTGACCCCAGGTACCTGAACTCCTCTACCTTCTCCACCTCTTCTCCCTGCAACCGCACCACTCCACTGCCCTCCCTCTCATTCACACACATGTACCCTGCCTACTCCTACTGACTTTTATTCCTCTTCTCTCCAGCGCATATCTCCACCTCTCCAGGCTCTTCTTAACCTGCTCACTACTCTCACCACAAATTACAATATCATCCGCAAACATCATAGTCCAGGGAGACTCCTGCCTGACCTCGTCCGTCAACCTGTCCATCACCACCGCAAACAGGAAAGGGCTCAGGGCCGATCCTTGATGTAGTCCAACCCGCACCCTGAACCAGTCTGTCGTTCCTACTGCACACTTCACTGCTGTCACAGTGTCCTCATACATGTCCTGCACCCCCCTCACATACTTCTCTGACACACCTGACTTCCTCATACAGTACCAAAGCTCCTCTCTCGGCACCCTGTCGTACGCCTTCTCTAAATCCACCAATACACAATGCAATTCACTCTGTCCTTCTCTATACTTCTCCATCATCATCCTCAAAACAAATAAGGCATCTGTGGTGCTCTTCCTCGGCATGAAACCATACTGTTGCTCACAGATGGTCACCTCTTCTCTCAGCCTGGCTTCCGCTACTCTTTCCCATAACTTCATGGTGTGACTGATCAACTTAGTTTCCCTGTAGTTACTGCAGGTCTGCACATCTCCCTTATGCTTAAAGATCGGTACCAGCACACTCCTCCTCAATTCCTCAGGCATCCTCCCACCTTCCAGAATCTTGTTAAACAATCTGGTTAAAAACTCCACTGCCATCTCTCCTAAACATCTCCATGCTTCTACAGGTATGTCATCTGGTCCAACCGACTTTCCACTCTTCATCCTCTTAATCGCTGCTCTCACTTCCTCCTTACTAATCCTATCTACATCCTGCTTTACCAACTCCACATCATTTCATTTCATTTAATTTTATTTATTTGACAGGGACAATGCAAACATTTATAGTGTCAAAGCAAACTTGTCACTGAAATGCTGTTTATAGCAAATGCTAATTTTCAACTCCTGTCCCTAGTTGGGCTCTAAACACAATACAATTTACATACTAAACTACTTCAATTTAAACAAATACCATGATATGGACAATTCCTGTCCTTAGTCATACACAATAAAATTTACCCATGAGATTTACCCGTAAAGTTTACATACACACATATATCATGTACAACTCTTACCTACTAGTTAAAAATGAGTGCACCTTTGATTTGTCTTTAACCAGTTTTTTAGCCTGGAAGTAAACACATTAAAGTCCAGTATAGTCTTAATGTCAGATGTTAATGAGTTTCAGAGTTTGGCGCTCTTCACAGAGAAGGTAGTCTGACCAAAACTGGTCCCACAGTATGGGATTTTACAGTCATGATTTGTAAAACCCCTAGTGACTCGAGTGCTGCTCTGTCTCTCAATAAATAAACTTAGTGGCTCAGGTACTAAATGCACTTGTAAATTAATTTAAGAAAGCAAAAATTGCTAAAACTCTCAAAATTCATTAAATTATATTCCTTAAAAATGGTACAGTGATGGTGTCAAATATTTTTTTTTGTCCATAATTTTTATTGCTCTGTTGTATACAGAACCTATGCATTTGGTTGCAGTAGGAGTGGCTTGAGCCCATGCTGTCATGCAGTACGATATATGAGAAAAAATCATAGCATGCATATAAAGCAGGGCTGCCTGGTGCGGTATAAAACTTCTAACTAATTTAAAACAATTAAGATTACTTTGTATTGTTTTTAAAATGTTCTTTATGTGCTTATCAAATTTTAGTTGAGGGTCTAAAACCAATCCTAGATATTTGAATTCTGTAACTGGATAAATTTTGTTATTTTGTATATTAATATTAAATCTTCCTTTTAAATTGAGTTATTTAATGGAAAAGCACATAGAAACTGTTTTTGTGAGATTTAAAACTAGTTGATTTTGGATGAGCCATTGTTGGATGTCAAACATACTAGTAGACAATACAGCTGCAGCCTGCTCAGGTGACTTGGCGGGTGCATAAATAACTGCATCATCTGCATAAAGCTGACATCTGGCATCAGAGCAGTGCAGGGGCAAGTCATTTATAAAAAAGACTAAACAGCATGAGGCCAAGTATAGACACCTGCAGAATGCCCATTTTTATGTTTAAGAGTGTGGATATGTTTTGATCAACTTTAACACACTGTACTCTAGACTGGAGGTAAGATGTAAACCACAACACTGCCTTATTTTAAACATTAAAATGTAACATTTTAGATAAAAGCAAACTATGATTGACCAAATCAAATGCCTTTTTAAGGTCAATAAATACAGCCCCCACATTACCCTTGTCCAGGGACTTTTTAAACTGTTTTAATTAAACAGCAGTTTGCTATTTCTGTTGAATAACCTGGTCTAAACCCAAACTGGTGAGGATGGAGTAGCTGTCTGGCTTTTAAATGGTCACTCAGTTGCACTACTTCAACTTTTTCAATAATTTTAGATAAGACTGGTAAAATATAGGGTAATCGATATAGGGCAATAGTTACTCATTGAGTCTTGGCTACCACTTTTGAACACAGGAAAAATTATACCTTGTTTCCATGCACTGGGAAATGTACTGTTTCTTATAGAAAGATTAACAAGGTGGGTCAATGGTTTGATAAGGACATCCTTATACTTTTTAGGAAAACAACTGTTCATCCTAAAAATGTCATCAGACTTAGAATTCGGAAGTTTAGGTGTCGTTAAGTCCGACACCTCTTTAATATAAAAGGAATCTGTTGAGGTTGCTTTTAATGGATAATTGAGAGGATTGACAAGCTGGAATTATTTTGTTAGTTTAACAGATTGTAAAAAATATAAATTAAATTCATCAGCCATAGTGGCACAATTGGTTATACTATTTCCATTAATGTTAAGTTCTGTAATCTTTTTGTGTTTATTTGATTTATTAGTCAGATTATTTAAATGCCTCCAAAGGGAATTATTGTTGCCTTTAGCACTATGAGTGTAATATATCACTTTTGCTTTTCGCAGCTCAGATACACCCTTGTTCCTAAAACTTCTACTGTAAGTCAGGAGATCGGTAATAAGTTTAGATCTTAAAGGTGTTTTCAGAGCTAAATCTCATTTTTTCACAAGGTTGCGTATTTCATTATTTATCCAGGGCACCGTGAAATCTTTTTGTTTAGGTTTTATTTGCTTTGTAAATTTTTCCATTAGATTTGTAATAGATGTGGTCATAAAATTACAACACTCCTCTACATCATCTAGTGTCATAATTAGTTCCCAGTTTATATTTTTAAGCTCTCTTTCAAATTGCATAATTCTACTTTAAGGAATAATAAACTGTATTTTTTCATGAACAGGTTTACCAAAGTACATCCAACCTTCTCTCTCTCTCTGATTTTTCTTATACAGCAGCTGCTCAAAATACTCAAAATAAGAGTCCTCACTCTCCTCTTCTTCTTCTTCGCCTCCAAAACCATCCTACAGAACACCATCCGATGTTGTCTAGCTACACTGTCCCCTGCCAACACCTTACAGTCTCCTTCATTTTGCATCTCCTGCATAGCACATAGTCCACCTGTGTGCACATTCCTCCACTCTTCACCCTATGATCCTCCTTCTTCTTAAAATAAGTGTTTACCACTGCCATTTTCATCCTTTTAGCAAAATCTACTACCATCTGCCCTTCCACATTCCTCTCCTTACAACCATACCTACCCTTCACCTCATCACCACTGTTCCCTTCACCTACATGCCCATTAAAGTCTGCCCCAATCACTAACCGTTCTTTCCTAGGTACACCATCTACCATCTCATCTAATTCACTCCAGAATCTTTCCTTCTCCTCCTTCTCACAGCCAACTTGTGGAGCATAGGCACTGATTACATTTATCATCATTCCTTCAACTTCAACCTTCATGATCATCACCCTATCAGAAACTCTCTTCACCTCCACTACACTCTTACTGTACTCTTCCTTCAGAATCAATCCTATGCCATTTCTCTTTCCATCCACACCATGATAAAACAGTTTAAACCCACCTCCAATGTTCCTGGCCTTACTCCCTTTCCACTTGGTCTCCTGAACACACAACATATCTACCTTTCTCCTCTCCATCATATCAGCTACCTCTCTCCTTTACCCGTCATAGTACCAACATTTAAAGTACCAACCCGAACCTCCACTCTCCTACACTGCTCCTTTTTCTGCCGTCTCTGTAGACGTCTTCCTCCTCTCCTTCTCCTTCTTCGGCCAACAGTAGCCCAATTTCCACCGGTTCCCTGTCGGCTAACGATACCTGTGGCGGTCGTTGTTAACCCGGGCCTCAACCCATCCGGTATAAAATTCTCATTTGTGATCCGCATATTTGATTTGGCTCGTTTTACGCTGGATGCCCTTCCTAACGCAATCCCCCCATTTATCCGGGCTTGGGACCGGCACTAAGAATGCACTGGCTTGTGCATCCATAATGGCTGGGTTAATTCATATATTAATGAATGTAAAATGTTTATACTCACCACAGAACACTCCTTACAAATATGCAATTCCTGGAGGGCTGAGACCAGGCATGGCTTTTTACGTCCAAGGAGTTGTTTCTGGTCAAACGTATGTATTCATGTTATTGATCCTGATCAAATAGTTATTTGCTATTTATGCGACCATGGACCTAATAAAACTTAACAAAAAATTAATGGGAGCACATTTAATCTTTACACACAGGTTTATAATGGATTTTCTGACAAACGAGGAGTCTTGTAAAGACATCGCTTTTCACTTAAGGCATGAGCTCAATGCCTTGACGTGCTGTGACAGTTTTAGGAATGGGAGGTGGGAGAAACAAGAACACACATTAGAATGTAAACTTTCTGAAGGATCAGCATTTGACATCTTCATTGTGATCAAAACAGAAGGCTATGAGGTATGAACAGTTAAAGAACAATTAAATACAAATAATATATAAAAAAAAATGATCACCTACAGTATCTATTTCTTTCAGGTATATTTAAATGGAAAGAGATGTTACCTGTTCAAGCACCGCATGTCACTGGAAAAAGTCAATGCACTTAAAATTTACAGAGATGTCATAATTAACACTGTTGGTGTTGTCAGGGTAAGTTAAATACACAGAGAGCTCTAACATTTGCAGTGTTTTACTACTTAATCAATCATGATAAAGCACAGAGTGCATTGCCTTTAAACACTACTTTTGTATATATTGTAAATATATTATGGTGATATGCCCTGATTGCTGCATACTGAATATTGAAGTGTATTTTAAAATAAACAGCTAAAATAACCATTAAATTTAAGTATTGCATAAAAAAATACAGTTTTTTTAAATTATTCACCAAGTTAATATACCTTTTCAATTTTTGTAGTCCTGCACTTAATCTTATTTAAACTATGTTTCTCTAAATCATGAAGCATTCTTACTAATTCTGCTCTTTCTAGAACTGGACCTCATCTACCTATAATAAGGAACTAAACTCAGGGATCTCACGCACAAAACTTTCAGACATCCAGTCTGATGTACCACATCCAGTCTGCAGCCCAGTGAGTAATTTTTTGTCATCTCCAGAAGAGCTGAAAAATTGCAGATTTATTAGAACATAATCACATGACTAAAGGTTTACCTAAACAAATTGTGCTTAACCACAACAGAGCAAAGCATATTCTGGACCAATCCCCGGAGGCCTGAGAGCTGGTGTTGCTTTATTCTTTCAAGGTGTTGTTGCTTCAGATTGTAATCGGTATGGTGCACGTGTCTTCACTTCATGATAGTTTAAAAGAAATCCATTATGGAATTAATGATTACAGTCATTAAAATGTTAATTATTTTTTTACAGCTTTGAGATAAATTTGCACACTGGGGCAAATAATCAAGACATTGCATTCCACTTCAACCCCCGCATGCACTCTGTGGCCCTTAACAGCTACACGAATGGAAAATGGGACAATCAACTTGAGAGACCTGGAGGCCCATTTGTCAGAGGAGGAGCCTTTGATATCATCATGGTTGTTTACCCAGAAAACTATGAGGTTTGATATTTGAATAAATTAAACAATGGCTGAAATTTTAAACAAACATTAAATATGGGTCAATTTTATTTATCCAGGTGATTGTGAATGGCCTGAAATATTGCACATTCGATCACCGTATACCAGTGGACAAAGTGACTACACTTGGAATTTTTGGAGACGTCTTCATGAACAAGTTCAGCATTATTGAAGTAGGTTATTTTTTTCTATTTTACTATGTTATCATGAAGTATTTTCTTGACATCAGTGTTTAACCTAGAATAATATGAACATTCAAGGAAATCCATTGTGTAAAGAAAACCTTTATAAAATCATTTAAGTAAAAATGTGCAAAATATCAAGGTTATATTTTCTGTTAATAATTTTGTTTTAATGATAATAAACCTGTATGTTAAAGAATATTCTTTTTTTTAGCTAGTGAAAACCCTGAAAATCATCTATCCTGCATATATTTGAAGATTCAGAACCTCCCAAAAGTATGTTTGCTTCATTCTTCTCAACTTTATCAGGATGACAACAAATGTCTTTTAATTATCATTTAATGTTTTCTCATGCTTATTTTGTATTACATTTCTGTTGCATATTGTTGCATATATCATTCGTACAGTTTTGTTGTCCTTTAAAATACTAAATGATACTGATAATTTCACTTAATCTAAACATAATTGCCTTTGAAACAGTGGGTTTTCTATACATATGATTTTTAGATAAACACATTTTTCAATAACAGAGGCGATAGAGGTCTGGAAATTACTGTAGTTGTGGTAACAAAACTATAAAAGTTCTATAGTTGACATTTTCCTTTTCTTTTCTTTCTTTTTTTAATCTTATGGTTTCAGCACATACCTTTATACTAACACAAAGAACAAGTTTGAAACTGAGACAAACATAAATACAATATTGCACCATTAGAGAGCACTCATTACTCATTTCCTAAATATATAATCATATGCAGAATATTTAAAGCATAATTGAATCAGTTATTTACTCCTTTTGTTTACAAGAATTGTGGTGTGATTTTTGTTTTGTTATTGATAAATTGGGAAAATATGTACTTCTTGATCAATTATTTTAACAATGTACTGATTGTAATCATTAAATAAATAATAAAATAAAGTTTGAAACATTGTCTGACTTTCTTTTCTTGGACAAAATCGATACATAATGTGTCACTGTAAACCTAATGTGAATTCTCTCTGAATCGTATTATTATTGCTGATCATACATTCTTTTACATCAAACAATTATATTGCAACAATTATAAACATTATGTTGCTTTTACATAAGCAAAAAGTGTGTTTAGAAACGCATTAGATGGTTTACAAAGCAGGGACAAGAAACTTAATTTAAAAACAGTCATGTGTCTGAAGAAATGAATCATAGAAAAGGAAGTTAGTACACAGTATCTGTGAACTAATCATTTACATTAATATAGGCTTTTCAGCTCTCTCAAGCCAGACCTGATTGTGATTTGACTCTCTGTGTGTGTGTGTGTGTGTGTGTGTGTGTGTGTGTGTGTGTGTGTGTGTGTGTGTGTGTGTGTGCGTGGGTGGGTGGGTGCCACTGCCTGGATTCAAACTGACTTAATTTAAAAACTCTTTACTTCTCATTTGCAGTCAGGGCAAAATAGAAACAAATAGAAACAAATTTTTGTATGGAGGTAACTGCAGTGTACTTGTAAAATATATGCATACATAAACCGATTGAATATATCTTGAGTGTAAACAGTGAATTTTGTTAATATGGAAATATACATCCAAATATATGTGAACAATTTGTTAGGTGCAAATATACATAAAAATATATGTAAACATTCTGAAGCTTTGAGTATAAAGACATTTGTAAGGTGGAATACAGATAGCAGCAGCATGAGAGTAGTGCAAAAGATTATAAAGCACATAATAAAATAAAAGTCACAAAATAATTGTCAAATCACATTCTAGAAACACTTCATGCAGAGACACTATTAATTCTAGTAGTTTGATAACCATTTTAAATAGTGTGTAGTGTTCAGTGCTTTTACTGACACCAAGTGGCCAGAATATAGCATTACAAAACATCTGTTGTATGTATTTGAGAAAGTACAATGGCTTAGATTTGTCTTGTATTTTTATTTTATGAATTTAGTATTAATTTAACTCAGCTGTACTTCATTTAATACCTTTAAATGAAAGTCACAAATCAGGTTTACAATGACAAATTCTGCTTTCTTTTTGTTAAGACTTTAAAGTTCTGATATCAAACTACAGCCAGTGATTATGGAGTCATAATGCTTTATAATATGGCAGATAAATTATATTTTAAGAAATGAGATACTGGTTCTCTCTACATGCCACTTTTTGGAAAAATAAACTGAGATGATGAAGTGAACTTCCACCTTGTATTTGAAGTAAAGTGCTATGTGAAAACCTCAGGCAGAAACATGCACAATGGTTTTGTTGTTTGTTAATAAACAATGTGAAATCATTTTTATATTTCCATGGTTTTACACTGTGGTGTCATTTTTGTAGGATATATGCATGCGTGTGTGCGTGCGTGCGTGCGTGCGTGCGTGCGTGTGTGTGTGTGTGTGTGTGTGTAAAACTAACTTATTACTAATGCGTTAATGCAAATTATATATATATATACACATACACACACACGCACACGCACACGCACACGCACACACTAGTCTGGGTGGTCCTGGCGCACTCTGGTGGAAAGTGGAGGACATGTCTATCATGTGTGATAGACATGTTCCTCTAGGGAGCGTCCACCCAGACTGTGTCTTATAAGACTGCAGTTCCAAGGAGCTACTTCCTGGGAACCAATTGCAGACTTCAACCAGTTCCCAGCTAGAGGGCATTTAAAGGGACACACACATTCACATTGCTGTGTATTGACTATGTGAGTATGTAAGGTATACAGGAAGTCTTTATCTGGGCTCACACATCTGCGGTTATTATGTCTTCTTACCCAATCAGGAACAGTTTTAGCTCAGGTATTTTCCAGTGTGTGTATATATACTTGTTATCTGCATTAAATTCAAGAAAAACATATAGGCCATTCTGTGTTCTGTGTGATTCATCCCTGATCAGAAAAGGCACCACGTGCATCGCAGATCGCATGAAAAACCACTCCAAGAATTAAGTTTTATTTGGTCATAATAAAAATCTAACATTATATTAGTTTAATTAGCTACTTGACATTTCCTCACTGACCTGCTCCTCCTGATAATAAGTTTTGTTACGATAAATCTTGCTTTAGTTAACAGATACAGCGCAATAACTATTATAATTGATTATAATTATTATTATTATTATTATTATTATTAAATATTATTATTATTTTAACATTGACTACTAATATATGTTACACGTTACACATAAAACAAACTTTTATCAAGTGGACAGTCAGAACGTGTAACATATATTAGCAGTCAATGTTGAAAATTTATAATAATAGATAAATAAATAAAATAAGAATAATTTTTCATGCGATCTGCGATGCCCGTGGTGCCTTTTCTCATAAGTCAGAAGCCATAGCTCAGTGCGTAAGGTGTCGGTTTACCGATCAGCAGCTCACCCACAAGGTTGTGGGTTCAAGCCCTGGATTTGGAAAAGATCGGTGTAAATGTTTCTTTTGAAATCTAATAGTTTGTCTACTTTGTGACATTAAACTGTAAATCTATTTGTTAATTAAAGAGACCTGTTAAAAAGATTGCTTTATTTCTTTGAATTTTTTTAAAGACTTGATTGGCCTACTTTTAATGAGTTACATGGTGTTGAAGTATGGAAAAGAAGCCATGTTGGTTCATTAGGCTTATTGACTGTTTGCACAAGTCAGAAGTGATAGCCCAGTGGTTAAGGTGTTGGTTTACCGGTCCGCAGCGCTCCACAACGTTGTGGGTTCCAACCCAGCCTCGCAAAGGATCAATTTTAATTTTTCTTTTGAAATTTAATAGTTTGTCTACTTTGTGACATTAAACAAAATTAAAAAGAACATTATTTTGCAGAAAACACACTGATCATAATTAGAGAACAACAATGACTGAAGCATGGAAAAAGATTACAACAAAACTTTCTGAAGGTTACAACAGTCAGCAATTAGTAGGAAGTGTCCAGGCCTCTGCTCTAAATGACTTCAGCACATCTGCAGCCACAGGACAGCACCAGTCTCTCACACTGCTCTGGTGTGATTTTGGTCCACTCTTCTTCCAGTCTCCTACACAGTTCGGTGACTGTAGTGGGTTTCTTGGCCATACCTTTGTCACCAAGTATTTTCCAGAGGTTCTCTATTGGGTTGAGATCAGGACTCTGAACAGGCCATGTCATTATTTCAATGTTTTCAAAGTCAAGGAACTGCTTTACCTATTTTGCTGTGTGACATGGATTGTTGTCCTGCATGAACACTGCAGGCTGATTGGGTGATGAACGCAGGGAAGGAACCATATGTTGTTGAAGAAGGTTCTGATAAACATGTGCTCTGCCATGTAGCTGTAAAAGAGGCCCAACTCCCACTGCAGAAAACATGCCCCAAACCATGACACTTCCTCCTCCACTTTTCACTGACTTCTTTACACACTTTGGGTTCAGTCTTTCTCCAGTTTGTCGCCGAACATAATGTTTCCCATCGGACCCAAATAAATTAAACTTGCTTTCATCACTGAAGTGAACTTTGGACCAGTTCTCCTCTGTCCACACAACATGCTCCTCAGCAAAGCTTAGTCTAGCCTTTTGATTCTTTCTGCTAATGAGAGGTTTGGTCACTGCAGAGTGGGCTTTCAGTCCAAATGCTCTTAAACGTCGAGACACTGTATGACGAGACAGATCCTTACCCTGTTCAGTGCTGAACTGGTGATCAATTCCAGCTGCAGTGTGGAAGCGATTGCCCATTGAGATCCTCTGCAGTATCATGTCCTTTTTTCTATTTGTCTTCTGTGGACTATCAGCCTTCTTGGCGGACTTGAATGAGTTTGTGATGTTGTAAAAGATTCAATATTCTTGAAATCACAGATTTGGAACGACCAACTTGTCTTGCTATGGCTGATCAATCACATAACATATTAAGTAATTTATTTTAGGGGAAGGATAAATGATAAATTATGTAAGTATGTTTTGATAAACTGTAATCACACAAACAAAAATATAAAACAGATACACAATTATATGTAATAAACAATTTTAATATGGTCCATGCATGAAGGAGATCTGTTATACTGTTATAAGCTCTAAATTACAGTAATAATCTAGTTTTATAAGACTGTAGGTGGCGCAATCCTAATCCGTTTAATTCCTCCTGTATGTATACATATGTAACCGGTCTCTTTTACTCTGCAACTTAACTGTCAATTATGAACCTGAATACAAGTGTATATTAATGTACACGTGTAAATAAACGTTTCACAAAGCACAGGTTGGAGTTTATAATTTCACTTACCCTGTTTCCGACTTTTAAGTCTGATAACATTTGTTACATTATATAATATTCATCTTACACATCTGTTTAATATAAAAGCGTAAGTCTAAGTTGTGCATTGATGCATTAGAGCTCTAAATCAGCTGCACTGAACGCACCTGTGTGTTGTTTCCATGTAGGCCAAACTGAAGCTTGTCATCACAATGTACAATTTTACAACAGGCTTAAACATTTACCGCAGAAAACAGAAAGGTGGCGCCAATCTGCCTGCTTTAGACCTCAATAGGGAGAGGAAAAGGTTTTTCATGTTAGATGAAGTCAATATGTAGATAAAATCTCATCACACATGGAGAAAAACCCTGCTGAAAAACAAATCACAAAATTGCATGATTTCCACTACAAATACCATTACAAACCATCATCTCTTGACTACTGTTCCATCAAAACCAATACCAAATGGTTTACAATTCCTAGTGTACATTGTAGAAAATGACTGAAACCTGTATTTGTCCTACTGAACCTTTATGGTATCCACTAGATAAAACATGTCACCAAAATAAGGCAACAGATTACCAGTATACCCCCAATACAATTTCATACCAATTCAATTTCCATTAAAAAATATTAGAAATTCTGTTGGGGTTTCTGTGGTTGAGGGTGCTAAAGGCCCATTTCACTATAGCATTTTATCTTCTGAAAATGCACATGTAACCACTAATCATCAACATATAAACATGTTTAGTATGTAAACAAATGTATGGATGAATTAATTTGTCTTAAAAATGTATTAAAAACAAGAAGATTTATAATTAGACATGAATTAATTAATAATGTTTTACATTTTCTGTGTTTTAATTTCTCTGCCATTCTGAACAATTTGGTGACGACGGATACATTTCTAAAAAGAAAAGGTAAATAAAAACTCACGCTAACTCTTTAATTCACTTCACTGTTTGATTGCTGATCATTTTCACGCACATTTGTGTACAAAACTTTGTGCTTTTATTTATGCAAATAAGTATTTAATATGGATACATTGAGCAAACACGCTAGCTCAGGTTTACAAATGAACTTCATTCTGCTGCTTCTAATATAATAAAACTGTCTACCAAAAAACAAACAAGTGTTGCATTTTGAAGAGCATGCATTAAAATATGCATTTAAATAGAAGAAACTCAAACAGCATGCAAATGTATGAAGTAACAAACAAGTCACATCCTCCTTAAACCATCATGTGGTTGGTTTAAATAAAGAATGATGTAATGTTCCCTTACAAATATTCATACTCTATATTGAGTGTGTTGAGTGTGGAGTCACTGATCTGTACTTCTGAACAAACTCACTGGTAAGATTATACTTTATATACTAATATATCCTTAATATACTGTATAGATTTATCAGTAAGTTAATAAAATAACTCTTCAAATATTAAAAAACGAGACATAATATTTCATATAATAATTATATTTTTTCATGTTTAATAAAAATTTATTTTTTTTATTTTTAAAAAAATTTAAATTGGGTTTTTTACCCCCAAAAGGGGTTTTTTTTTTTTTTTTTTTTTTACACAAAAGTTATTTCTAAACAAATACAAACAATACACACACACACACACACACAAAAAAAAAAGATATTTAGAATAACCATCTAAATTACAACACATTTTTTTCATTTGGACCAAAAATACTTTATGGCATGTTGTTCAGTGGAACCTTATCTTTCCTACTAAACGGGGCTTCGCAGCAGTGTATGCGTTTGTGACTCGTTATTACAATCATAGTCATTAAAAAAACGTGATCTAAAATCAATGCTCGAGGCTTAGACCTTTAGAATGATGTATAGTTATTAATGGTTACTCTTATTTATTCTATTGTTAAACATTACCTGAAAACAATTAGATATCATATAAGAGTGCAATTATGTACCAAATAGAGTCCCACCACCACCACCACCAATGTTTGATAATGATCAATGTTTATCCAAAGGCAGATAAAACCACAGGACTAAATTTGTCTATTGTCCACAGGCAGAGAATTAGTGGTTGGATACACAATCTCACACTGATATGGCACGGGAAAGAGGACTCACACTGTACATGCTATGTCTGTTTGTCTTGTTTGTTGTTGAGACTCAAGGTAAGAGCTTCGGCATGCAAATTGATTTTTTTATGTGTAATAATCGTTTTTTAATATTTGATGTGTTTCTTTTCATATTTCTCCTATTTGAAATCACATTTCAATACCACAGTGCTCCTGGATTCATAATTCTGCTGGATTTTAAAGTGTTGATTCATATAAAAGCAGCTCTGACAATAGTTCACTCAAATACATGATCGCTTTTAAAGTAACAGATTGTTACCGTAGAAGTGACCGAAATATTACTACAGAAATGTTACTTTTGATTGACAATGAATGGCATCACTTGTAATGAAATTTTTTATTTTTTGGTTTGGAATGGAGTCTCCAATATATGTGTGTTTGAAAAGGATAAATCTGAAGTGTTTTGATGTATAATACAGGAAAGTCTTCAGGGAAGTAGACTAGCTGTGTTTTCCTTCTCTTATTAACTTTAATATCCTGCGGACGAAACGACTGTTTATAGCTAATATAATCTATATCAGGGGTCACCAACCAGTTTGATACACAGAGATTTCAGTTTGATCTAAAATGACAAATTTGCCCAATTTACCTTTTATTATATGTTATTATTAATAATTAATGATATTCATCTGTGTGAAGACACTGATTATGTTAATGATTTCTCATAATAATTATCAACAATGATTTAACAATGTAGGAAACAGCTATTTTTAGAAAAGGTCCGCGAAAAAGGCCCACAAGGATGTGGTGACCCCTGATCTATATGATAACAGGAATTTACTTGTCTCACAGATGGCCCACAACTACCACAGCTGTGGTAGAAGAGGAATACAGCACTTGTAACAGGATTTACTCTTGTTAGAAATTGAACAGGGTGGCAACAGTAACCCTGCTTTGTGTTTCTCTGTGACTCTTTTGAATGTAACAAAATCTGTACACGGTTAAACATTCATATCTAAACTATTTTACAAATAACTAATCAATGGTTTTCTATGTTTCTAGTTTCCTGTGTGGAATTACCTGTAATTAATTGCACCACCAATGATACAAAATCCCTGTATAATGCAGTTGAAAAAGTCCTTTGGAGTAAAAACATACGCCCTGTTGCACATCCAAGCGATGTCCTAAATGTCAAACTAGGCCTTACTATTGCGGGAATCCCGGATGTGGTGAGTATTCCCTTATGTCTCTTTTCATAATCCTTTAATCCTATAATACATTTAATTTGACTTAGTATCCTCCTCTGCAATTTGTCTTTCCAGAGTGAAAAGGACCAGGTCATTACAGTATTTATTATATTAACAATTGTAAGTTTCACCCACGTTAGTTTTTATCATGCTTTGATTCCTTTCTTATTCTTCACTTTGTGAAAAACATACGTTTGAACTCCAATAGGACTGGTTAGTACCGTTTCTGAAGTGGGATAAAAATACATGTGGAACAGAGAAAATCTCATATCCAGTGTCTGATCTGTGGCTGCCGGATATAGAAATAAAAGAGTTGTAAGTATCAGTATCACAATTGTGATATTAATTAGTTCTTCCTTTGATTTCAATTTCAATTTCAAATTTTTAATCTAGATAAAACTACAACTACATTTAAAATGATAAAAATTATAGTCTTTTTTTGCTCTCTGACAACATTGCAGAATGGATAAAGACAGTAAGCAGAGCATTCCCTTCCTACAGATAAATTACACTGGAGGGCTTCATTTAGTCAAAGTCAAAAGAATTCCTGTTTCGTGTCAGTTGAATATCTACAGGTTTCCGTTTGATGTCCAGAAATGCTCAATTACTTTCCTTTCCCTCATTCATGAAGGTAATGCTGTAATAACTGTAGTTATTCTAGTAAAACATTGTAAAGTGACTATAGAGCCTACAAGAACAGATAAATAAAATGTCTGTGGGGAGATTTGGATTTTATAAACCTAGTTTATTTAGATTTTTTTTTAAATAAGTCACCAATAAATGTATCAGTAAAATATTAAGCATAACATTCTTAGTTCTTCAGACAAAACAGTGTCAAAGTTTCTCATTGTAATTTCTTTTTCTTGAAAAAATTTGCTTCTGTAACAATATTACATACAGTGCTGGTCCAAAGTTTGGAAACATATTCTTTACATTTTTTCACAGACACATGCATGTTTATTTTCTGGATGAAGATCTTTTTGGTATAAACATTTACTTTGAACAAAAAAATATATATAAATGTTTTGATGTTACGCTGGAGGTAGCAGAGCTGAAGTTGCTGAGATTTCCATTAGGAGAGACGACGATGGACAAGATTAGAAATGAGTTTATTAGAGGGACAGCGCATGTAGAACGTTTTGGAGACAAGGTGAGGGAGGCGAGATTGAGATGGTTTGGACATGTGCAGAGGAGGGACATGGGGTATATCAGTAGGAGAATGCTGAGAATGGAGCCACAAGGAAGGAGGAAAAGAGGAAGACCAAGGAGGAGGTTTATGGATGTGGTGAAGGAAGACATGCAGGTAGTTGGTTTGAAAGAGGGAGATGTAGAGGACAGGAGGGTATGGAGATGGATGATCTGCTGTGGCGACCCCCTAATAGGAGAAGCCGAAAGAAGAAGAAGAAGATAAAGAAGAAGATAAAGAAGAAGAAGAATACACTTTCCACAATTTTGGCATTTGGACAGTTTCCGCAAACATTAATTTAAAAGGCCATGATTCTTGTAAAACTTGTCAAAGGTGTTCTTCACTAGTTCTTCTTTTCTACTTGATCTTGCAATCCAGTTCATCCCAAAGCAGTTCAGTAGGATTTGGGTGCAGTGACTGGAAAAGCCATTGCATGAGAGATAACACTCCAGCTGACTGTTTGCTCTTTAGCTCTTTAACAGTTACAGAGCTTAGATGCACACTTCAGCTCACTGTCTTGTTCTATGGAGACGATTCCATTTCAGACTCATTTGGACAACTTTCTTCCTGTCATTTATTGTCCAATTCTTGTGTGTTTTTGACTTTTAGCTAGTTTGTTTGTACATGCGTTGCAACATGCATGTGTCCCAAAAAACATAAAAGGTTTTCCAAACTTCAGAAGGCACTAAATATAACTATTCAAGCACCACTAATTATACTACTGTATATTTTATATATTATATTACTTGTTTCACAGACGCTCCACAAAATTAAAATAGCCACCTATAAAGGGGTAAAGTGTTTGACATATTGTTTTATAGTCCTATTGGTATCATTTAAAAAACAAATACTTTCTAACTAACACTACTAAATTTCTAAAAGAAAGAAATATTATATCTTTGTATTTTTCATCCCCAAATGTTTTAGTCCTTACTCAATTTGTGATGATATGCTACTCTTTCAGAAGATGAAATGATCCTAACCTCTAAATCAGTGGAATTCTCTACAAACTCATCTGTAGTTTCTGATTCGGGATGGAAACTCGAAAGTTGGATAAACAGTAATACCACTTATAATCTTACCAGCAAAAGGACTTTTTCTTGTCAGCAGTACAATGTGAGTAAAACCCACATAAATCATTGTGCCTTTCTTAATTTCTTTAATAATATCTTTAAGAGAAATCATAGCTCATGGACTGAAGCAGTGCATCTCTTTGTGTTTCTGCCACAGCTAACCCTTAGACGTGAGGCCAGTCTCTATGTGGTGAACCTTCTTGTCCCCAGCTGCTTCCTGAGTCTGTTAGACCTGTGCAGTTTCATCTTGCCTCCTCAAAATATGGATCGTTCGGCTTTCAAAATGACCCTTATCCTCGGCTACACTGTCTTTCTGATCATCACTAATGATTTCCTGCCTAACAGTGTCTCACCTACTCCTCTAATAAGTAAGTCCTGCAGTACAGTGGGTGTGGTGGGAGAATATTTTATAACCATTTTAAATGTTAACATAGCCTATACATACAACTTATTATATATTTGTCAGAAGACCTAACTGTGCTATAATGATGTTCATAAAAGATGAAGAAATTCATCAATACGTGTTAATAATTCATAAAGGTTTTTAATCCCTTACAATTAATAGTGTTATCGAAATAAGACTGGGTAAGATGTTTGAAGGTAGCCTAGATTAATTATTGCTTCGATTAAGTAAATGTCCTAATAAATGACTGATTATGTATCCCACCATGGCTCCAGTCTGGCATAAACCCTAAAATTGTTACAAAACAATTTTACAGTACAAAATGTGACTGTACAATTGCTGTACAATCTCGGATACATTTCTAACCAATTTGCTGCCAAAATACAATCATATCTTACAATAATTGAACCAAAAGGCAATAACATATTAACGTACTATATTGTTCTTGTTTCTTTTTCTATGCAGATGTGTTTTTTTCTCTCAGCTTGGGGCTGATGGTAGCCAGTCTTTTGGAGACCATGTTAATTCTTAACCTCAGTAACTTCCCAAACAAATACCCCAAAGTACCCCGTTGGGTGCATGTTCTCATTCTGGACTTCTTGGGACGCCTCCTGTTCATATCCCACAAATGCCCTGATGCTCAAGTGGAAGTGGTTTTAAACTCATATGCAAAAGGTAAAAGGAATAATTCAAATACTAATGAGTGCTACACAAAACTCAACAACAGCTAAAAACAATTTATAAACAGTTTAAAATCAGGAAGGCACTGTGGTCCGTTTAATATGTTGCGTAGATTACTTAAGAAATGTGCTGGGCATTTAGGACCATTTATTTTTGCTCTGTCCCTTCAACAAAAAAAGGTTTTGGGTAAAGACCAGAGCATTTTGTTACAAGATTCCCACCATATGTATCTTGAGATTCACCTCCTTCCTGCTTCGGAATAGCACTCCTATTAGTTTAACAAATAGTTTGAATTAATTTTTTCCCTCTGCTGGGAAGTTTTTAACTCTAAGGTAAACACCGTGTAGGAGGAAATTGGGTGTTTGTAATGTGTGTTTAAGTTGATATGCTTTTATATTGCAATCAAAAATCCTTGAACTAAACTGAACAACAGAGTGGAAGGACTTTATACATGCAACATTTATTTACTTTATACAACATTTAATGTTGTGACACATTACATACGGGGAGGAGAATTCTCACAATCACTTACTGTAACTTTAAACGGTCATCAGTCACTTGTTTATCTCGTACTTTACAAAGATAAAGCTTTATAGCTTTAAAATGTACTGTTTATCTATCCATTTATTCATCCATCCGTCCATCCATCCATCCATCCATCCATCTATCTATGAATGAAAGGTCATGGATTCAGATTCCAACACTACTGCTGGATGCTTCAGCAAAGCCCTTAACCCTCAATTGCTCAGCTGTATATCTAAGATAACTGAAAACCAAATGCTATAAATGTAATATAAAATGTTCATTAACATTCTTACCACAATACGATTGATTATTTTCTTAGAACGGCAAACCTTGGTATATTTTACTCCTTATATAACAATACTAAGCCTAATGGAGAAATTCTACACATGGCAACTCATTCTATAATTATAAATAGCAGTCTTTTTCTTATATCATTCTTTTTTCTTTTTTCTTTTGGTATGTCAGAAAAAGCACTGAATTAAGATAGATAAGAATATATTTTAGATCACCTAAAGTTCATCCAAACTCATTATCATAAACATGACTGTAACAGTAGCTTATGTCTCATTATACTCTTCATGAAAGCAGGGAATCCAGACATAACAGCAATGATGCCTTCTCATACTGGAGAAAAAGACGAGAGAGAGGGTGCTGCAGTTGTGAATGAGCTGAAGAAAGTGGCCCAAGACTTGCTGACAATTCGACTGAGGGTGGAAGAACACCTGAGACCCAAGCAGGCTGAGATCGAATGGAATCTGGTCGCAAATGTTATTGATCGCTTCTTGTTCCTGATTTATATCCTCTTTGTGATTGCAAGCTACATCACTATAATTGTCTTATGGTCCAGGTCCTAAGTGCACTAATCAAATTAGAAAAGGAGGAACATGTAAAGTTATAAATCAAAAATTGGTTCAAACATTTCTTCAAGTTTGAATAAGGGTTTATTATAAACTGTAAGAAAGCAGCATTCAAAAAAAATTAAAAGCACATTTCTTTATTACATTTATTAATAATCTAATAAATAAAAGCTATTTTGGAGTTGATTATTTTCCAATATTAATAACATCCTGATGTTTTGTTATTAGTGTACTACTATTATTACTACTATTAGTGTAACTACACTCGTTAACTTACCTTACAAATATTTTATATTACACTATACAGACAAAAATATTGGGACACCTGAATTTTCCAGACATATGTGTCTTTACCAAACTTTTGCCAAAAGGACGTCTCTGGAGTGTAGTAGCAATACATTTTCTCTTCACCTGAACTAGGAAACCGAAATTTGCTCCAGCAAGACAATGCCCTTGTGCACCATGAGAACTTGAGTGGAAGATCTTGAGTGGCCTGCTAATGAGCTCTGACCTCAAATGCTTTAAATACTTTTAAGATTAATTGAAACACTGACTGCATCCTTGTTACTAAAGCTCTTGTGGCTGAATGATCACAAATCTCCATAACCTTTCACCTAAATCTCAAAAAACAGCAATTGGGGACTAGATGTGGAATTGAATGTCCAAAAAGCACACATGTCCACAAACTTTTGTCCAAATAGTGTATATACACCTATGATATTAGTATGTCTCTTTTTTACCAGTCTCTCTTTTTCATCTTACTTGAAATTAACGACGTGAATAAAAATGCTTTTTTTTAAAAACTACAATGTCCTCTGTGTTTATTCCACCATGACAGAAAGCCTAAGTGAGGCTAAAGTGACTAAAATGCTAAATAAAGGTCTCCTCACAGAACACTTCAGTTAGAGAAATTGATTCACCCTTTCTAACCAATCAGAATCTTGGAAACCAACAGACATGTGATATTAACTGTGATATTAACCTTTTTAACTGTTGTCTCTTCAGTCCAGTCATAAACTTCACCAATACAGTAGGTACCAAATTGTATTCCACTATATGACTTCACATTGTACAGGTGAATCTCGATAAATTAGAATATCATTAAAAAGCTGATTTATTTTAGTAATGTATCACAAAAAGTATAATAAATAGGTATCACACACAAACCTATATATTTAAAGTGTCTATTTCTTTTAATTTTGATGATTAATTTTCTCAAAAAATGTGAAAACTTCATAAGACCAAACAAAAAACATTTTTAGTGAATTGTTGGCTTTCTAAAAAGTTTGTTCAGTTACTGTATATGTACTCAATACTTGGTAGAGGCTCATTTTGCTTAAATTATTGCAACTGCTTTAATTACTGCAATTACTGTGGCACTGCTGAGGAAGTATGGAAGCCCAGGTTTCTTTGACAGTGGCCTTCTTCCCATCTGCATTTTTTTGGTCTTTTGTTTTTAATTTTTCTCTTGACAACTAGTCTGTTGAGTTTGTTGGCCAGTCAAGCACACCAGCACCATGGTCATTTAACCAACCTTTGGTGCTTTTGGTGCCAAATCCTGCTGGTCAGCAAAGTCAAGCATGAAATGCTCTGAAACTTCCTGGTTACGTCTGTGCTGACCTTGGACTTGATAAAACACAGTGGACCAAAACAACTTGGATTCTGTGCCTCTCCTCTCTTCGTCCAGACTCTGGGACCTTGATTTCCAAATAAAATGCAAAATTTACTTTTTTTTCATCTAAAAAGGCGACTTTGGCCCACTGAACAACAGTCCAGTCCCTTTTGTCCTTTGCCCAGATAAGACACCTCTGACGTTGTCTCTGGTTCAGGAGTGGCTTGACACAAGGAATTCGTCAGTTGCAGCCCATGGATACGTCTGTGTGTGGTGGCTCTTGAAAAACTGACTCCAACTGCAGTTCACCCTTCTCCCTAAATTCTCCAATCGGTTTTGTTTCATCTTTTTCTACCATATTATTTCCTTCCATCCAACTTTCCATTAATTGCTTGGATACAGCACTCTGTGAACAGCAGATTCTTTAGCGATGACCTCTTGTGTTTTTACCCTCCATGTGCAGGGTGTCAATGATCGTCTCCTGGACAACTGTCAAGTCAGCAGTCTGCCCCATGATTGTGGATCCTGAACTGGACTGAGACACCGTTTAAAGGCTCAGAAAACCTTTGCAGGTGTTTGCATTTAATGTGCTGATTAAAGTGTGACATCATGAGTCTCCAATACTGAACATTTTTACAATATAAAAAATTCCTGAGATACTGGATTTTGTGTTTTCATTAGCTGTAAGCCATAAAAGATAAACACTTGAAATATATAATGAAGATATGATGAATTTATATGAGTTTCACTTTTTGTATTGAATCACTAAATCAGCTTTTCAAATAATATTCAAATTTATTGAAATGCACCTGTAAGTGCTTATATCGCTTAGTGTCTAGTCATGATAGAGCAACGAATTGCCTTTTTTTTTTTTTTTCCTTGATGATGTTTGATTTAATCACATGTTTGGAGACATGAACATACTGGACATGTTTGCTCTGAAATTTCTACTTCCTCTACTTCTTAACTAGAAGTGTAGCATATAACTGTGACTAATGTTGTTTAATAAACAAATCAGTCAGATGTTAAATACACAACCTCACAAAGACATGACTCATAAAATAGTCAAGGTAGGAGCTAGTTCCTACTAAATAGACACTAACGTGTGGAAATTGTTGATGTTGTAAAGTTCTATTAAGGAGATTTACAAACCCAAAAAGTCCCAAAAAGTTGGGACACAGAACAATTTGTAAATAAAAAAGGAATGCAATAATTTACAAATCTTATTAACTTAGATTTAGATGAGGCCGGTTTTAACCTCAGTAAAACCAGGAGACGTGGCAGGAACATTACTGGACACCGTGCCATCATCAATGTTCCAGGACAACGTGGTGGTAACATAACCATGTGTGCAGCTATAAGCCAAAATGGTGTTGTTCACCATCATGCAACCATAGGCCCATACAACACTGCACACATTATTGCATTCCTGGACACCTCACATTACATGCTAACTGTTCAGAAACCAGAGCATACCCGATATGTCATCATATGGGACAATGTTAGTTTCCATAGCGCTGCTTTGGTCGGCAACTGGTTTACAGACCACCCATCCTTCATGGCACTCAACCTCCCTCCATACTCTCCATTCCTAAATCCCATCGAGGAGTTCTTCTCTGCCTGGCGCTGGAAAGTGTACGACCGTCATCCTCATCAACAGGTAGCCCTTTTACAGGCAATGGAGGAGGCATGTGGAGATATTGACCAGGCATCATGTCAGGCCTGGATACGGCATTCAAGGAGATATTTTCCCGGGTGCCTTGGACTGGAGGATATTGCATGCGATGTGGACGAAATTTTGTGGCCGGACCCAGAAAGACGACATGATGTAGGCTGAATGTCTTTTTTTTTTGTGAAATTACTATTTTGTGTTCTGACTTTGTCTTGGTTTTGATGAGTGTGAATGAACACCAATACTTGAAGTTTGGAACCTTGTATGTTTACATGACACTGTGACAAAATAATGACTTTAAATTGACATCTGTACAAAAAGGAAGCAAAAGCCAGATGTGTTTTGTATTAATACCATCAGTGTGTAGTTGGCACATTGTGTGCTTAGTAGATGATGGCTTGTGTTTACTGTTTGATACGAAAACACCATTTTTATGAAGGTGTGAAGAGTTAATCTAGCTGTGTTCGCTTTTGCAAGAGAACTACAATGTTTTAAAAATTGGGTGAAAGGTTTTCTTATTTTTGTGTAGAGTTTTGCAAAAATAGCCAATAGTTACAAAAAATGTGCTTAAGCAATCAGAAAAAACTGTAAAAGAAGGCCAAACAAGCCTTCCAAAAAAGACAAAGAATTGAAGCAATCTTTTAAACACGTCTCTTTAATTATCAAATAGATTTACAGTTTAATGTGACAAAGTAGCTAAACTATTAGATTTAAAAAAATTAATTATATAGTTAGCATGGCTGTTGGGGGCATGAACCCACAACCTTGTGTGGACCAGCTGATAGATAAACCAATGCCTTAACCAATTGAGCTATACTCCCCTGTTTGTGAAAGCAGTCAATAAGCCTAATGAACCAACATGGCTTCTTTTCCATACTTCAACTCCATGTCACTCATATTAAAAACTCATATTTAAAGAAGGCCAAACAAGTCTTTCAAAAAAGACAAAGAAATGAAGCAATCTTTTAAACAGGTATTTTTAATCATCAAATAGATTAACAGTTTAATGTCACAAAGTAGATAAACTATTAGATTTCAAAAAATAAATTATATAGTTAGCATGGCTGGGTCAGGGCTTGAACCCACAACCTTGTGGGGACCAGCTGATAGATAGAACCAATGCCTTAACCAATTGAGCTATCCACTCCTTTTTGTGCAGTCAGTCAATAAGCCTAATACACCAACATGGCTTCTTTTTAAAACTTCAACACCATGTAACTCATTAAAAGAAGGCCAAACAAGTCTTACAAAAAAGACAAAGAATTGAAGCAATCTTTTAAACACGTATCTTTAATTATCAAATAGATTTACAGTTTAATGTGACAAAGTAGATAAACTATTAGATTTAAACAAAAGAAATTATATAGTTAGCATGGCTGTTGGAGTCTTGAACCCACAACCTTGTGGGGACCAGCTGAGAGATAAACCAATGCCTTAACCAATTGAGTTATACTATCCTGTATGCGCAAGCAGTCAATAAGCCTAATGAACCAACATGGCTTCTTTTCCATACTTCAACTCCATGTAACTCATTAAAAACTCATTCTAAAAGAAGGACAACGACAAAGAAAATAAAGCAATCTTTTAAACAGGTCTTTTTAATCATCAAATAGATTACCAGTTTAATGTCACAAAGTAGATAAACTATTAGATTTCAAAAAATTAATTAAATAGTTAGCATGGCTGTGTCAGGGCTTGAACCCACAACCTTGTGGGGACCAGTTTATAGATAAAGCAAAGCCTTAACCAATTGAGCTATACTCTCCTGTTTGTGCAAGCAGTCAATAAGCCTAATGAACCAACATGGTTTCCTTTCCATACTTCAACTCCATGTAACTCATATTAAAAACTCATATTAAAAGAAGGCCAAACAAGTCTTTCAAAAAAGACAAAGAAATGAAGCAATCTTTTAAACAAGTCTCTTTAATTATCAAATAGATTAACAGTTTAGTGTCACAAAGTAGATAAACTATTAGATTTCAAAAAATAAATTAAATAGTTACCTTGGCTGTGTCAGGGATAGAACTCACAACCTTGTGGGGACCAGCTGAGAGATAAACCAATGCCTTAACCAATTGAGCTATACTCTTCTGTTTGTGCAATCAGTCAATAAGCCTAATGAACCAACATGACTTCTTTTCCATACTTCAACTCCATGTAACTCATATTAAAAGAAGGCCAAACAAGTCTTTCAAAAAAGACAAAGAAAATGAAGCAATCTTTTAAACATGTCTCTTTGATTATCAAATAGATTTACAGTTTAATGTGACAAAGTAGATAAACTATTAGATTAAAAAAAAAAAGAAATTATACAGTTAGCATGGCTGTGTCAGGGCTTGAACCCACAACCTTGGGATGACCAGCTGAGAGATAAACCAATGCTTTAACCAATTGAGCTATACTCTCCTGTTTGTGCAATCAGTCAATAAGCCTAATGAACCAACATGACTTCTTTTCCATACTTCAACTCCATGTAACTAATGTTAAAAGAAGGCCAAACAAGTCTTTCAAAAAAGTCAAAGAAATAAAGCAATCTTTTAAACAAGTCTCTTTAATTATTAAATAGATTTACAGTTTAATGTGACAAAGTAGATAAACTATTAGATTTAAAAAATATATATTTAGCTAGCATGGCTGCGTCGGGGGTTGGACCCACAACCTTGATGGGACCAGCTGATAGATAAACCAATGCCTTAACCAATTGAGCTATCTTCTCCTGTTTGTGTAAGCAGTCAATAAGCCTAATATATCAATTTGGCTTCTTTTCCATACTTCAAAACCATGTAACTTTTTAAAAAAAGGCCAAACATGTCTTTCAAAAAATTTTTCAACAGGTCTTTTTAATTAACAATTAGATGTGTAGTTTAATGCCACAAAGTAGACAAACTATTAGATTTTAAAAGATAAATAAAAATTGAACCTTTGCAATGGCTGAACCCACAACTTTGTGAGGTGCTGTTGATCAGTAAACCAACAACTTACCCAATGAGCTATGACTTAAGACTTGTGCAAGCAGTCAATAAGCCTAATATACCAACATGGCTTCTTTTCCATACTTCAACACCATGTAACTCATTAAAAGTAGGCCAAACAAGTCTTTAAAAAATTCACAGAAATAAAGCAATCTTTTCAACAGGTCTTTTTAATTAACAAATATATTTATATTTTTAATGCCACAAAATAGACAAACTATTAGATTTAAAAAGATAAATTAAAATTGAACCTTTGCAATGGTGGGGCTTAAACCCACAACGTTGTGGGAAGCTGCCGAACGGTAAACCAAAAGCTTACCCACTGAGCTATGACTTCTGACTCCTGCACGCAATCAATAAGCCTATAAACCAACATGGCTTCTTTTCCATACTTCAACACCAAATAACTCATTAAAAGTAGGCCAAACAAGTCTTTCAAAAATTTACAGAATTGATTGGTATTTATTTTTATCTTTAATAAAAATGGTCAAACAGAAATGTGCGCTTCATTAATTGAGTGTTAACAAAATGTATGCTGTTTAAGTGAATTTGCATTAACGCATTAGTAATAAGTTAGTTTTACACACACACACACACACACACACACACACACACACACACACACACACACACACGCATGCATATATCCTACAAAAATGACACCACAGTGTAAAACCATGGAAATATAAAAATGATTTCACATTGTTTATTAACAAACAACAAAACCATTGTGCATGTTTCTGCCTGAGCTTTTCACATAGCACTTTACTTCAAATACAAGGTGGAAGTTCACTTCATCATCCTAGTTTATTTTTCCAAAAAGGTCGTGGCATGTAGAGAGAACCAGTATCTCATTTTTAAAAATATAATTTATCTGCCATATTATAAAGCATTATGACTCCATAATCACTGGCTGTAGTTTGATATCAGAACTTTAAAGTCTTAACAAAAATAAAGCAGAACTTGTCATTGTAAACCTGATTTGTGACTTTCATTTAAAGGTATTAAATGAAGTACAGCTGAGTTAGATGAATAGTGAATTCATAAAATAAAAATACAAGACAAATCTAAGCCATTGTACTTTCTCAAATACATAGAACAGATGTTTTGTAATGCTATATTCTGGCCACTTGGTGTCAGTAAAAGCACTGAACACTACACACTTTAAAATGGTTATCAAACTACTAGAATTAATGGCGTCTCTGCATGAAGATCATGTGATTTGACAATTATTTTGTGACTTTTATTTTCATTACATTACAAGTAAATGGCGTAAGCTGCATACTGTGATATGCAGCTTACGTATCCATTGTATTTATTTTATAAATAAATAAATAAACAACAGAAAAAAGCAATGTTTACAAGCCATCCTTAAGACTACAATATATGTAAATAAAAGTAATTACACGTTCTGCTTAAATATATTGTGTCATGATTTGTGCCTTGTCATCAGGAATTGGGAAAATACAGTGCCCTCCACAATTATTGGCACCCCTGTTTAAGATGTGGTCGTGGACTTCTAAAAATTCTCCTTTTTTTTTTGGAGAAAAATCCAACCTTTTATTTAAGTACATTACTTTGGTGGTAAAAAAATCACACATTTCGAAAAAAAAAAAAAAACTTGAAATCATGTGTGCCACAATTATTGGCACCCCTGATGTTAATACTTTGTACA
>MU537915.1:1099258-1147820 GCA_024362625.1 Silurus asotus | reverse complement strand
AAAAAAAGCACAAGTTTTTGAAACCTGTCTGTGCTTATATGATTTCTGTTGCAACTGGAGTTAGTGAGCTCTCCCTTCACCCAGACTCAACGTGTTACACGGCTTGTATCTAAACAGTAGCCGACCAAGAAAGTCATTGTTCACTGTCTTCCTCCTTCCTTTCACAACTATTTCTCTCCGGAGTTTATCTTTTGGCATCGTCGTGCGTTTAAAAATCACCTGATGGAAGTTTTTTTCTCCCGAAGCCGTGCAGCTCAAAACACAGGTGAGATGCATTTTTTCGTTTCCGTTTGGGAATTTAATTTGTCTAATGTTATGTTGCTCAGCTTTTTGGCTTGAAGTTTGTGAAACCGGGAAAAACCCAGAAAAAATAATAAATTGGCCGCTTCGTTGTTTAAGCCGCGGGGTTCATATAGCGGCTCATAGTCCGAAAAATACGGAAAATTAAATAAAAAGATCAGTATCACCATACTCACCTTGTAAGAAGATGATTACCTCAGAAAGTGATTACTCGTGCCAAATGCCAGAAAAAAAGGCCACACCCACAATCGTAGTGATTGGCTATACGAGTTTCCGTTAACTACGCCGGTACAGTGTTAAAGAGGCTCCTGAAACTTTTATTTAATCGAGTTTTACTCTAAAATAAGTTTAAATTAACATCAATAATTCATATCAACTCTGGAATCTTAAAGAAATGTACCATAATTTCCGGACTATAAAGCGCACCCATATATAAGCTGCACCCACTGAATTTTACAAATATTTTTATTTTTAACATCAATAAGCCGCACCTGTCTATAAGTCACAGGTGTGTACACTAATGTACTTTACACAGGCTTTAACGAAAGACACGCTACACACGGTGTAAGAGGTAAAATATGTTGCGCTTCCTTTAGAAGCTTAGCAGTATTTTGGGAATAGCATGCCACTGCATTTTTCCCAGTATTACTGCATGTGTGCAAGATGAGGATTATGTCCTTATTATTTTCTAATGCTCATTTCTAAGTTTCTTTGACTAACCCGTAAAACGTTTGCCAAGAAAAATAAAAAAAAGCACAAGTTTTTGAAACCTGTCTGTGCTTATATGATTTCTGTTGCAACTGGAGTTAGTGAGCTCTCCCTTCACCCAGACTCAACGTGTTACACGGCTTGTATCTAAACAGTAGCCGACCAAGAAAGTCATTGTTCACTGTCTTCCTCCTTCCTTTCACAACTATTTCTCTCCGGAGTTTATCTTTTGGCATCGTCGTGCGTTTAAAAATCACCTGATGGAAGTTTTTTTCTCCCGAAGCCGTGCAGCTCAAAACACAGGTGAGATGCATTTTTTCGTTTCCGTTTGGGAATTTAATTTGTCTAATGTTATGTTGCTCAGCTTTTTGGCTTGAAGTTTGTGAAACCGGGAAAAACCCAGAAAAAATAATAAATTGGCCGCTTCGTTGTTTAAGCCGCGGGGTTCATATAGCGGCTCATAGTCCGAAAAATACGGAAAATTAAATAAAAAGATCAGTATCACCATACTCACCTTGTAAGAAGATGATTACCTCAGAAAGTGATTACTCGTGCCAAATGCCAGAAAAAAAGGCCACACCCACAATCGTAGTGATTGGCTATACGAGTTTCCGTTAACTACGCCGGTACAGTGTTAAAGAGGCTCCTGAAACTTTAATTAACTTTAATTTTAATGTATAAAAACACCATTCATCCAGCATCATAAGCAGCTCAACTCAACACTAAATGCTTAGTAGTTGATCCTGGTACAATCTGTACAAGAGTATTGGGACTCCTGAATTTTCATAGTACCAACATTTAAAGTTTCCACCCTAAACATCACTCTCCTCCTCTTCTCCTTTCACTGCTGTCTATGTAGACATCTTCCTCTCTTCTTTGTCCAACAGTAGCCCAATTTCCACCGGTATCCTGTAGGCTAACGAAACCTGTGGTGGTCGTTGGTAACCAGGGCCTCGATTGATCCGGTATGAATTTCTCTTCCGTGATCTGGCTATTTGATTTGAAAGGATGCCCTTTTTAACGCAACCCTCCCTATTTACCCGGGCTTAAAACTGGCACTAAGAGTGCACTGGCTTGTGCAACCCTATATTTACGTTTATATGTTTATGTGTGTGTGTGTGTGTGTGTGTGTGTGTGTGTGGGTGCCAAATGTATAGGAGACAGCATTCATATTTTGCTTCACTGGAACTTTCCTGTCAGCATGTGCTGTGGCTTGATAACACTCTTTCCAGAAACAGGTGTAGACAAACTGTAGTCTGTGGGGCACAATTCTGTGTATCTGTGTGCATGAATGAAGGGTCTGTTCAGTCAGAAGGGTTTGATCAACCATTTATAAAATATTAAACATATAATTTATAAAACATTAAATAAATGATTATCAACAATTAAAATAAAAATGTTCAATCCAATCAATTTTTATTTGTATAGCGTTTTTACCAATGAACATTGTCTCAAAGCAGCTTTACACAGATAATGTGGTGATTAAAAGTAAAAATGTTCTTTATAAGTAAGTTTGCCCCTGGTAAACAAGCCGGTTGCGACTGTGGTGAAAACTCCCAGTGATGGCATAAGGAAGAAACCTTGAAAGGAACCAGAAAAAAGAGAGAACCCATCCTCATCTGGGTTGCACAGAATATCCATTTATAGCAGATATACGATGTTGTGGGGTACAGTGATGATGCTTAGAAGTGAAAAGTAGTCCTGAGTCAGTGTAGCAGACTGTTGACATTAACTACAGTCCATTTCATCCTCAAAGCTCCCCTTCTTACTCCAGAATTTTATAGAACCACCCAAGGCGTTGATGGAAAACCGTCCAAAGCTGCACAGAGTGGCCTCCAGTCGCAGAGGACACTATCCAGAGGCAGGCCTGGATGAAGTGGAAAGATCCACAGAGGGAAGAGGGGCAGGAACAGTGGTCACTGGAACCTCAGGAGCATATTTAACTCGACCAGAAACTCGAGAGAAAGAAAGAGAAGAGGGGTGACAGGAAGATAAATATATAGATTATAATGTTGTATGAAAGTTTATATCACTGTGCAGTTTGGACTCCGGCAAGACTCGCTATGGCAGCATAACTAAAAGGGAGATCCAGAAGGTAACACAGACATGAGGAATCTCTGGGATAAGAGACGACCCACCACACCACCGTCAACAAGTGAGAGTGAGGGGACGACAGCATACTAATATCCCAGTTCACCAAACACTCTATATCTATGTTCCCTCCAGATCTGTGCCTTTACCTAAGAAAAAAAAATCACTGTGTTACCCATTCACACACACACACACACATTTGCATACCCACACACACTAACATACATACACACCCTTACACAGACACTCACTAACATGCACATACAAACACGCACACAGAGACACTTATTTACACACATATACACACACTCACTCTCACATACACACTGACTCACTCACATATTATAATGACAGTACATATAATAATTTTAAGTTCTTTTCACTTTTTTTTTTTTTTTTATATGTGTTTTTTTAATGTTTAGCAGGGATCCAAGAGGTAATACACACACCCACACTGACTAACACACACTGACACACACTAACACTAACTCACACACACAATGACTCGCACACACACGGATATACACACATTCACTGACTCACACCCCCACATGCACAGACACTCACAGACACACACACACCCAGACGGGGTCTGTTCAGTCGAAAGTTTGATATCAGCCATTTATAAAACATTAGACAAATAATTAACAACAAATAATTAACATAACAATAACATACATAACATATTATAATGACAGTACATATAATAATTTTAAGTTCTTTTCACTTTTTTTTTTTTTTTTATATGTGTTTTTTTAATGTTTAGCAGGGATCCAAGAGGTAATACACACACCCACACTGACTAACACACACTGACACACACTAACACTAACTCACACACACAATGACTCGCACACACACGGATATACACACATTCACTGACTCACACCCCCAAATGCACAGACACTCACAGACACACACACACCCAGACGGGGTCTGTTCAGTCGGAAGGGTTTGATCAGCCATTTATAAAACATTAGACAAATAATTAACAACAAATAATTAACATAACAATAACATACATAATATGAAAAACAAATTACAACAAAACTGATTGTGGAGGCCAGGTCATCCAGCACTCCTCTCTCCTTTATGGAAAAGTAACCTAGCATAAAACCACGCACATTTTAGTCACGATACACAAACAAAACTGAAATCTTTACTTGCTCTTTCTCAAAATACTTCAACTTACTGCAACATAAAGCATTTTTTAGTTGACTAAAATTTTCAGGATTTCCTGTGGATTTCCTATAGAATAAAATATAACTATAATGTCTAATTGATTAAAAAAATAGTTTTTTTTTGTGTGTGTGTGTGTGTGTGAGTCAGTGTGATTGTGTGTGTCAGTGTGTGTGTGTGTGTCCGAGTGTGTGAGTCAATGTGAGTTTGTGTGCGTCAAAGTGTGTATTAATTGCAACTTCCCTGCTCAATGCTAAAATAAAAAAAAATAAAAGTAAAAAAGTTACAATTATTATATGTACTGTGTGTGTCATTATAATATCTGTGTGTCCGTGTTTGTAGGTGTGTGTGTGTGTGTGTGAGTCAGAGTGTGTATGTGTCATTGTGTGTGTGAGTCAGTGTGTTGGTCAATGTGAGTGTGTGTATTACCTTTTAGATTCCTGCTAAATGGTACTGTGTGTGTCATTATAATATCTGTGTGTCCGTGTTTGTAGGTGTTTGTGTCAGAGTGTGTATGTGTCATTGTGTGTGTGAGTCAGTGTGTTGGTCAATGTGAGTGTGTGTATTACCTTTTAGATTCCTGCTAAATGCTGAAAAAACACGTTTAAAAAAAAATAAAAAGGGAAAAGTTAAAATTATTATATGTACTGTCATTATAATATGTGAGTGAGTCAGTGTGTGATTGAGTGTCTGTGTGTGTGTATGTAAGAGTGAGTGTGTGTGTGTGAGTGTAAGGGTGTGTATGTATGTGAGTGTGTGTGGGTGTGTATGTATGCAAGGGTGTAAATGGGTAAGTATCTCAATTTGAGTGTCTGAATATGTGTGTGTGAGTCTGTCTTGTGAGTGAGCATGTGTGTATGTGTGTTTAAGTGTACAGGGAGTGCAGAATTATTAGGCAAGTTGTATTTTTGAGGATTAATTTTATTTGAGGATTTAATTTGAATGTCAGTGTGTGTTAGTCAGTGTGGGTGTGTGTGTGTGTTTTACCTCTTCGAACCCTGCGAAAAGCTAAAAAATCACAAATATGTAAAAATAAAAAAATAAAAAAAAATAAAAGTGAAAAAGAACTTAAAATTATTATATGTACTGTCATTATAATATGTGAGTAAGTCAGTGTGTAAGTTTCTGTGTTGTGTGTGTATGCAAGTGTGTGCGTGTCTGAATGTGAGTGTCTGAATATGTGTGTGTGAGTCTGTCTTGTGAGTGAGCATGTAGGTGTATGTGTGTTTAAGTGTATAAGTGTATGTGTCTGTGTGTATGTGAGTGTGTGTATGTGAGTGTGTGTAGGTAAGTGAGTGTCTGTGCATGTGGGGGTGTGAGTCAGTGAATGTGTGTTTATCCTTGTGTGTGCGAGTCAGTGTGAGTGTGTCATTGTGTGTGTGAGTCAGTGTAAGTGTGTGTCAGTGTGTGTTAGTCAGTGTGGGTGTGTGTGTGTGTTTTACCTCTTCGAACCCTGCGAAAAGCAAAAAAAACACAAATATGTAAAAAAAAAAAAATAAAAAAAATAAAAAGTGAAAAGAACTTAAAATTATTATATGTACTGTCATTATAATATGTGAGTAAGTCAGTGTGAGTGTGAGTGAGAGTGAGTGTGTCTGTGAGAGTGTGTGTGTATATGTGCATAAATTTGTGTGTGTGTGTGTGTGTGTGTGTACGTGAGTGTATGGGTTTGTATGTATGTGAGTGTGTGTATGTATGCAAGTGTGTGCGTGTGTGAATGGGTAAGTGTCTCAATGTGTCTGAATATGTGTGTGTGAGTCTGTCTTGTGAGTGAGCATGTGTGTATGTGTGTTTAAGTGTATAAGTGTATGTGTCTGTGTGTATGTGAGTGTGTGTATATGAGTGTGTGTATGTAAGTGAGTGTCTGTGCATGTGGGGGTGTGAGTCAGTGAATGTGTGTTTATCCTTGTGTGTGCGAGTCAGTGTGAGTGTGTCATTGTGTGTGTGAGTCAGTGTAAGTGTGTGTCAGTGTGTGTTAGTCAGTGTGGGTGTGGGTGTGTGTGTGTTTTACCTCTTCGAACCCTGCGAAAAGCTAAAAAATCACAAATATGTAAAAATAAAAAAATAAAAAAAAATAAAAGTGAAAAAGAACTTAAAATTATTATATGTACTGTCATTATAATATGTGAGTAAGTCAGTGTGTAAGTTTCTGTGTTGTGTGTGTATGCAAGTGTGTGCGTGTCTGAATGTGAGTGTCTGAATATGTGTGTGTGAGTCTGTCTTGTGAGTGAGCATGTGTGTATGTGTGTTTAAGTGTCTGTGTGTATGTGAGTGAGTGTGTGTGTGTGTGTGTGTGTCTGTGAGTAAATGAGTGTCTGTGCATGTGGTGGTGTGAGTCAGTGAATGTGTGTATATACTTGTGTGTGTGTGTCATTGTGTGTGTGAGTGCGTCATTGTGTTTGTAAGTCAGTGTCAGTGTGTTTAAGGGTGTTTAGTCAGTGTGGGTGTGGGTGTGTGTTTTACCTCTTGGATCCCTGCTAAATGGTAAAAAAACACAAATATCAAAAAAAAAAAATAAAAAAAAAAAAAGTGAAAAGAACTTTAAATTATTATATGTACTGTCATTATAATATGTAAATGAGTCAGTGTGTAAGTGTCTGTGTTGTGTGTGTATATGTGAGAGTGAGTGTGTGTGTGTCTGTGAGAGTGTGTGTGTATATGTGCATAAATTTGTGTGTGTGTGTGTACGTGAGTGTATGGGTTTGTATGTATGTGAGTGTGTGTATGTATGCAAGTGTGTGCGTGTGTGAATGGGTAAGTGTCTCAATGTGAGTGTCTGAATATGTGTGTGTGTGAGTCTGTCTTGTGAGTGAGCATGTGTGTATGTGTGTTTAAGTGTATAAGTGTATGTGTCTGTGTGTATGTGAGTGTGTGTATATGAGTGTGTGTATGTAAGTGAGTGTCTGTGCATGTGGGGGTGTGAGTCAGTGAATGTGTGTTTATCCTTGTGTGTGCGAGTCAGTGTGAGTGTGTCATTGTGTGTGTGAGTAAGTGTAAGTGTTTGTCAGTGTGTGTTAGTCAGTGTGGGTGTGGGTGTGTGTGTGTGTTTTACCTCTTCGAACCCTGCGAAAAGCTAAAAAAAACACAAATATGTAAAAATAAAAAAATAAAAAAAATAAAAAGTGAAAAATAAATTAAAATTATTATATGTACTGTCATTATATGTGAGTAAGTCAGTGTGTAAGTTTCTGTGTTGTTGTGTGTGTATGCAAGTGTGTGCGTTTGTGAATGGGTAAGTGTTTGAATGTGAGAGTCTGTCTTGTGAGTTAGCATGTGTGTATGTGTGTTTAAGTGTATAAGTTTATGTGTCTGTGTGTATGTGAGTGAGTGTGTGTGTGTCTGTGAGTAAATGAGTGTCTGTGCATGTGGTGGTGTGAGTCAGTGAATGTGTGTATATACTTGTGTGTGCGAGTCAGTGTGTAAGTGAAAAGAACTTAAAATTATTATATGTACTGTCATTATAATATGTAAATGTGTCAGTGTGTAAGTGTCTGTGTTGTGTGTGTATGTGAGAGTGAGTGTGTGTGTGTCCGTGAGTGTGTATGTATATGTGCGTAAATTTGTGTGTGTGTGTGTGTGTACGTGAGTGTATGGGTTTGTATGTATTTGAGTGTGTGTATGTACGCAAGTGTGTGCGTGTGTGAATGGGTAAGTGTCTGAATGTGAGTGTCTGAAAATGTGTGTGCAAGTCATTGTGTGTGAGTCAGTGTGTGTTAGTCAGTGTGGGTGTGTGTTTTACCTCTTCGAACCCTGCTAAACGCTAAAAAAACAAATATGTTAAAAAAAAAAAAAAAAAAGAAAAGGGAAAAGAACTTAAAATTATTATATGTACTGTCATTATAATATGTAAATGAGTCAGTGTGTAAGTGTCTGTGTTGTGTGTGTGTATGTCGGTAACAGAGTGTGTGTATATGTGCGTTAATTTGTGTGTGTGTGTGTGTGTGTGTGAGTGTCTGTGTGTCTGCGTATGTGAGTGTAAGGGTGTGTATGTATGTGAGTGTGTGTGGGTGTGTATGCATGCAAGTGTGTGAATGGGTAAGTGTCTCAATGTGAGTGTCTGAATATGTGTGTGTGAGTCTGTCTTGTGAGTGAGCATGTAAGTGTATGTGTGTTTAAGTGTATAAGTGTATGTGTCTGTGTGTATGTGAGTGAGTGAGTGTGTGTCTGTGCATGTGGGGGTGTGAGTCAGTGAATGTGTGTTTATCCTTGTGTGTGCGAGTCAGTGTGAGTGTGTCATTGTGTGTGTGAGTAAGTGTAAGTGTTTGTCAGTGTGTGTTAGTCAGTGTGGGTGTGGGTGTGTGTGTGTGTTTTACCTCTTCGAACCCTGCGAAAAGCTAAAAAAAACACAAATATGTAAAAATAAAAAAATAAAAAGTGAAAAAGAACTTAAAATTATTATATGTACTGTCATTATAATATGTGAGTAAGTCAGTGTGTAAGTTTCTGTGTTGTTGTGTGTGTATGCAAGTGTGTGCGTTTGTGAATGGGTAAATGTCTGAATGTGAGAGTCTGTCTTGTGAGTGAGCATGTGTGTATGTGTGTTTAAGTGTATAAGTGTATGTGTCTGTGTGTATGTGAGTGAGTGTGTGTGTGTCTGTGAGTAAATGAGTGTCTGTGCATGTGGTGGTGTGAGTCAGTGAATGAGTGTATATACTTGTGTGTGCGAGTCAGTGTGTAAGTGAAAAGAACTTAAAATTATTATATGTACTGTCATTATAATATGTAATTGTGTCAGTGTGTAAGTGTCTGTGTTGTGTGTGTATGTGAGAGTGAGTGTGTGTGTGTCCGTGAGTGTGTGTATATGTGCGTAAATGTGTGTGTGTGTGTGTGTGTGTGTGTGTGTGTACGTGAGTGTATGGGTTTGTATGTATGTGAGTGTGTGTATGTACGCAAGTGTGTGCGTGTGTGAATGGGTAAGTGTCTGAATGTGAGTGTCTGAATATGTGTGTGCAAGTCATTGTGTGTGAGTCAGTGTGTGTTAGTCAGTGTGGGTGTGTGTTTTACCTCTTCGAACCCTGCTAAACGCTAAAAAAACAAATATGTTAAAAAAAAAAAAAAAAAAGAAAAGGGAAAAGAACTTAAAATTATTATATGTACTGTCATTATAATATGTGGGTGAGTCAGTGTGTAAGTGTCTGTGTTGTGTGTGTGTATGTCGGTAACAGAGTGTGTGTATATGTGCGTTAATTTGTGTGTGTGTGTGTGTGTGTGTGAGTGTCTGTGTGTCTGCGTATGTGAGTGTAAGGGTGTGTATGTATGTGAGTGTGTGTGGGTGTGTATGCATGCAAGTGTGTGAATGGGTAAGTGTCTCAATGTGAGTGTCTGAATATGTGTGTGTGAGTCGGTCTTGTGAGTGAGCATGTGTGTATGCGTGTTTAAGCGTATAAGTGTATGTGTCTGTGTGTATGTGAGTGAGTGAGTGTGTGTCTGTGCATGTGGGGGTGTGAGTCAGTGAATGTGTGTATATCCTTGTGTGTGCGCAAGTCTTTGTGTGTGTGTGTGTCATTGTGCGTGTGAGTCAGTGTAAGTGTGTGTCAGTGTGTGTGAGTGTGTATTACCTCTTGGATCCCTGCTAAATGGTAAAAATACAAATATGTAAAAGTAAAAAAATAAAAAAATAAAAAATAAATAAATAAAGAAACTTATAATTATTATGCATACTGTCATTATAATATGCAAGTGAGTCAGTGTGTAAGTGACTGTTGTTATGTGTGTGTGTGAGAGTGAGCATGTGTGTATGTGAGTAAGTGAGTGTCTGTAAATGTGGTGGTGGTGTGAGTCAGTGTGTATGTGTTTCATTGTGTGTGTATTACCTGAAAGTTCCCTGCTCAATGCTAAATTTTTTTTTTATTTAAGTGTGTGTGTGTGTATATATATACACACAGTAATGGGCAGTAACGCGTTACTAGTAACGCAGTACTGTAACAAAGTTACTTTTGACAGTAACTAATACTGTAACGTGTTACTCTTAAAAATAAAGTAACTCCGTTACCGTATGGTGCGTTTCCCGTTACTTTTTAAAATGAATTAATTTCAGATTGTAGAATTGGTGGATGAACCACTGTATTATTTCACCGTTTATTCAGGTCTGTGCGGCAGTAATGGCGAGTCGAGGCGAGAGCAAGACGAGTTTCTCAAAGTGGAAATATGCTCATTATTTCACTTTAGTTGAGCATAAAGACACAAACTTTTTAGTCAAATGTAAGCTGTGTAGTTCTGGTTCGAAGGTCGTATCTACTGTGATAGCAGCACCTCCAGAAACTCCACGCCTCGAGGAAGCTGGAAGCTAACCCGGTGTTATGTTGTACATTGTTGATAGTTTTCATACTTCAGCTGTGAAAGGAACATTTTTAAGGGCTCAACACAACAGCTTTTATGATGCAGAAGCCACTTTAGTTTATGATTCTAAATATATTATTTAGCTTGTTTTGTTGTTTATTTCAGAAATCCTTGTAATATATTTAGTTTGTGCTGCTCTGACTTTAATAAAAGTGTTTAAAAATTACTTAGTGTTTGTAGACCATAACGCATAAAAGGGCATTAATGTGAACATTAAAGAAGGTTCTTTAAAAAAGTAACTAAAAAGTTACTGTTAACAGTAACGCATTACTTTTTGGTGTAAGTAATCAACAAAGTAACTTAGTTAATTTTTGAATGAGGTAACAAGTAACTGCAACTAAATAAATAAATAATAAAATTTTAAAAAGTAAAAGTTATTATATGTACTATATATGTCATTAAAATATCTGTGTATGTCTGTGTGTGTGTGTGTGTGAGTTAGTCAGTGTGAGTGTGTGTATATTACCTTTTAGATGCCTGCTCAATGAGTATGTGAGTGAGTGTCTGTGTTGTTGTGTGTGTATGTGAGTGTGTGTGTATATTTATATGTGTCTAAATGAGTGTCTCTGTGTGTGTATGTGAGAGTGTGTGTATATGTGTGTAAACGAGTGTCTGTGTGTCTGTGCATGTGTGTATATATATATATATATATACTGTATATAAATGTGAGTGAGTGTCTGTGTGTGTTTGTGTATGTAAGAGTGAGTGTCTGGCAAGGACAAATCGTCTGCTCAGAAACAAAAGAAGACCAAGAAATCCTCTAAGAGAAAGAAAAAGAAGCAGAGGACCGAAAGGTGCAAAAGCAAAGCGACCGATGAGGACAGCAGCACAGAGGACATCGAATCGGACAAAGGGCGAGAAAAGACGAAGAGGAAAAGACCCGTAACAGACACGCAAACAGAGCCTTAAAGGAAGAACTGGAAATTCGAGAATGAAGATGAATTTGAGAGCTCTGAGTAGAGCTCTGAGCAATGACTCACTCCACCGTAATATAGTCTACGGGTCGCGCACTCACCGCTGGTTCATTCATATATTAAAGGCCGTTTAAGTTACAGCCAGTTAAATAATCATTTTCTTACACTATAATATAACAATATATATTTTATACAATATATTATATTCTACTTTTTCTTTGTACTTATTATATATATATATATATATGTGTGTGTGTGTGTGTGTGTGCGTGTGTGTGTGTGTGTGTGTGTGTGTGTGTGTATTTCCACACCCCACCCTCCCGGATCTCAGACTCCAGAAGCCAATCCTGGAGCGGGTCTTCACGGAGGCCGGTTCTCTCAGCCTCATTCTTAATGTTACAAGGTTCAAGTTCTTCTTGTTTTTTACTACAGACTGTGATTTTCAGCTCATACCTAACACTTACTATGAATTTAATGACAATGATCCCGACCGGTCGTGTCTTTATCAATCAGTACAATAATTGTTGAAATTCTGTAAGATGTGAATTACTCATTTTGTTTAGATTTTACAGATGGGGTCATAGTTGGTTTAAGGAGGTTTATCCAGAGGAGTTTCAATCAGAGCGGCAAGTCATTTAAATATAATGGACAAATAATTATTTTTTTTCTTTATATGAAGCCTCATTGTTAAGGTTACTGTTCCATGGACCTGGCCTACACAATATATATATATTTATTTTTTTGTTCAATGTTGAATTTGTTGTTCTTTTAAAGTTTCTTTGTTTTTGTTATTATTATTTAAAATGTTAATTATTTGTTTAATGTTTTATTATTTATATGTTTAATATTTTATAAATCATTGTTTAAATGTTTCTGACTGAACAGACCCTTCATTCATGCACACAGATACACAGAATTGTGCCACACGTGTCTACACATTTCTTCGTGTGTCTACACATGAAGAAAAGAACACATGCTGACAGGAAAGTCCAGGTGATGCAAAATATGAATGCTCTCCCCTATACATTTGGCCAGCTATACACACACACACACACACACACATTTATATATATATATATATGTTTGGGACCTTCAACGTTGCCGCTATGTATGTGGCTATCCAGGCTGTGCTGTCCCTGTACGTCTCCGGCCGTACCACCGGTGAGTGTCGTGATTTCACAGAGTAATGAATTTCCCAGCCATTTTTAATATATTCTGTATGAACCTCACTTATTAGCTAAGACATAATAGTTTATGACCCATTAAGGGTTCTTTAGGTTTACAAATTCTAATTTGTAGAAGGATAAAGCATACATTTCTCACATATTTGCCATTTTCCGACCCATCAGTGAAAAATGTGTAATCACTGTAGAAAAAGTAGAAATAAATAAATATAAAAGCTATTTCAGATCCTTTTTCATATGATCCATCAATATGAACGATTTTCTTTTTTTTTTTTTGTCATTTTGTTATTTTCATTTCTTTGGTCAGAAATCAAATAAAATGTAAAATTTTTCATTGTTCCTCTGCACGAGTATCTACCCAGCATGAAGAAGCTGCTGCAGGTGAATGAGCTGAACTGCCTTTCTCCGTTCTTCTCTCTCCATGTGGGGTTTTTGTTATTGTATATTTGTTATTGTTTTTTTTTTTGTAATAAACAATGTATTTGTGTATCACGTCTCCTCGTTTTTACCGAACCTCGCTCGAACGTAACGCCCTGAAATTTCTCGCACTTCCATTCACACAACATTTACATTATTAATAAACTCTTATTAAAATATCAACAAGTTCATCTGTTTTTTTAATAAATTAATCCTAATATATAGAGACTGTGTGGCCAAAAGTATGTGGACACCTGACCATTAGATTCCTCAAGATTATTTTGTGGAGACTCCTCAGGTGAGGAGGCCTGGTCAGCGTGATTTATAGAACAAACACTAGTGCAGGTCTTCAAAGGCTACTGAGGGTTTGTTCTCAATATGGATTAGATTAGATTATGATTTTTGGATATTTAATACAATGCAAAGAAAAATAAGATCAAAAACAACAGGAGTAATTAGAACAGAAAACTTTCATTTCATGACTTTTCACTCTCTGGTCTTGTCCTTCTAGTCCATTATATAACAATATATGGTTTATTATATATCTGCTGACTTGTCTGATGATAGAGACATCTACAGACAGTGTCATGTGATGTATGCACACGCAAATATGTTAATTTGGAAATTTAGTATGTGCTCAAGATCTATGAAGACTGTACTTTCTAGAGCATACTGTACACCTATGTATACTGCCCATCTATAGAACAGAGAAAAGTCCAGATTTAGTCCTCCACATTGATCCCTATTTGCTCTTATGATAATCTACAAAGTCTTCTGGGAAGATGTTTCACTGGATTTTGGAGATTTTAGGGGGAATCCTATGATTTCCTCAACAAAGGAAATCATAGGATTCCAGATTTTGTAAAATAAGTTTACAGAGTCTCTAGTTGTGTGTTTGGTAAAAAAAAAAATTAAGCATGTGTGGGATGAAAACAGTCGGCTGTCCGAATACTTTTGACCACATCATGTTTGAATGCGTGCACGGATTTATTTTATTTATGCTCAGAGTTTTTTCTGGTCTACCGCATGCGCGCTCATGCAAGATTAAAAAAAAATTAAAAATCACGTTCCGATTCCTCTGAAGGTATATTCTTAACAAAGGAAATCAGTGGATTCCAGATTTTGTAAAATAAGTTTACAGAGTCTCTAGTTGTGTGTTTAATTTTTTCCAAATGTAGAAGACATTAGGTCCTTTAACCAAAAGAAATTAGCAGAAGCACATGGAGATTTCCAATGAAGCAGTATTCATCTTCTGTCTACCAGTGAGGCAAAAGCAATAATATCAGCATGCTGCTTATTATATAAACCATTAACGGGAGATACTCCAAAAAATTCAATTATTGGGCAGGGCTTCACAGAAACATTAGGAGCTTTTGACAATATGTCAAAGAAATAAGAAACAGAAAGAGTTCAGTTTAGGACAGGTGTAAAATGTATGAGTATAATCTGCCGGGGACAACAAACATCTATTACACAGACATTTTGAATGTTATCTGTTAAAGAAAGGTTTTTTATTTTGCTTTGGTGAAATGAATTCTATGAACTACTTTAAACTGTATAAGACTCAAACGAGCTCAAATTCAGACAGTTAATTTGAGCTAAAACATTATTTCACAGCTCCTCATTAAGTTTTAGCCATAACTCCCTCTCCAAGACTCCTTTAAGCGCAAAAAGAAAAGAGGACTGTGAAGATCGAAGCAGATCATAGATAGAGGCAATACGGTTATGAGACTTTGAAAGAGAAAATATAACTTCAATTAAAGTTTTCCTTGGCTGCTGGGGAATGTAGCAAAATATGCTTTAGCAAAATTGCGTAGTTGAAAGTAACGGAATAAATTAGATTTTTTGGAGATAAACTCATTCAATAGACGCAGTATACTGTCCACACACTTAAGAGGATCTGAAACATAAAGCAATACATCGTCTGCATACAGTGAGACGTGGTTTTCCCCTTCCTCCTCAAAGATTACCCGTAAATACTGAAGACGATTTTAAGATTATAAAAAGAGGCTCTATAGCCAAAGCAAAAAGTAGAGGTGAGAGCGGACACCCTTGACAGGTGCCACGAGAAAGCGAAAAATAAGGGGATATTTCAGAGTTAATCTTCACACAAGCCGAAGGAGCAGAATACAGCAACTGAATACATGAGATTAATCTGGATCCGAATTCTTGTAAAACTATGAATAAATAATCCCACTCCATTAGGTCAAAAGCTTTCTCTGCATCGAGAGAGATGAACATTTCTGACCTTGACGACCAAGATGGAGTAAAAATAACATTTAAAAGTTTACGTATATATTGGACGATAACTGACGGCCCAGTATAAAGTCAGTTTGGTCATCTGATATGATCGATCTAAGCATTTGGCCAAAACTTTAGCTAGTACTTAAGCGTTGTTATTGATTAGGCTAACTGGTCTGTAGCTGCCGCAAAGTGTAGGGTTCTTGACTTTCTTTCATATAAGTTTAAAGCCTGGTTCAAAGATGGTGATAAAAAACCCTTGGTCAAGGGAGTAATTGTATAGCTCTAATAACATGGGGAATAGCTGACCAAAAAAATCAAGATCGCACCAGTGGGTGATGCTTTATTATGGTACATGAGGTTCTTTTTTTTTTTCCCCTCAAAAAAAAAAAAAATAAATAAATAAATCACAAAGCAGATTTATATAAAAAAAAAAAAAATAATAAAAGGACTGGGCATACAGACATTACAGAAGGGAGGTCTTTGAGTTTAATGGTTCTGACGTACTTAAAGGAGAAAAAGAAGGATTTAATATCAGAACAAAATAACCAAAAGTTAGATTTCCAATAAATAGCTTTGGATTTGGAAATATGAATTTTAACCAGGAGACAGAAACAAAACCATATAATCAAAATTAACGTGTTTAGAATGCAAATCTGAAAGAATATTTGCAGCTTCAGCAAATTGTACAATGTTTTTACCAACAAAAAAAAAAAGAATAAAAAAAAAACAGTAACTTCTGACCAAAAAGACATGGAGAATGAGGCAAAACAAATTCTTCAGATTCTTCAACATTGAAATAGAACAAAGATACATTTTAATAGAATCTGCTTAAGAAAAGTTTACAGGGGTAAAATCTGTAAACAGTTTTGAAATGAAGTTCTTTAATTTGATTTGGAATAAAGAGTTTGGGAGGGAAGATCCATAAATTATTTAATTCAGCATTTGGGTAGCAGATACTCCATTTATATTGTGCTTGATGGAGGGTCCTGGAGTCGAAAGAAAAAAAAAAAAAAAAAAACTGCTTTTCTGATTAAGTAGTTGACATTTTTTTCTGATATGTTTAACACCATTGATTGCAAGTGTAAGAAAATGATTATTTAACTGGCTGTAACCTAAATGCACTTCAATATGTATTTTTTTTTATAACAGGAAAACTTTTGATTACATTTTAAAAATCTCTTAACGTAAAAACGTGAGAAAAGAGTAATTTCAGATTAACATGACATTCACAAAGTATGACTGAATATGATGAAAAGTTTTCCATTACATTTCACTCCTTTTTGTCTTTTATGGACAAACTCCGGAATCAAATTTTAATCATTGTAATTTTTGATCATTCAATAAGACACAACTGCAAAAATAAAACATGGCTAAACAGTTTAGGGTGAAACAGAGAAATGGAACATCACACAAACTTTCCTATAAGGATTTTCAATAATCGTGAATTTTCTCGGCGAAATTCGTTACAACATAATTCAACGCTTAACTACTTAAATGAACGTATCCTTCTCAGGCTGTGTGTCATCAGGTGGATCAGAGCGGGTCTCCTGTTTGTTCTAGATCTTGTCTGGTGACACCTTTCCTATTCTTGACGTTATTGGTGCTTGAAGGGCAAATGCGACTTAAGCACCTAAACAGCGCCCTTCTCCCACCTCACGAGGTCCAGCGACACCAGAGTTCCTATGTAAAGTGTTCTCACTTTCCCCGTCTCCCATCAACCCCTGTTCCGGGTCTGGCACTCGTTTGCGCTGGCTGGAGTGAATCAACGTGGCTCTCTCTGCGGCATTCACACCAGTCTCCGTTGTCAGGAGCACCTGGAAAGGTCCCAGCCACCGTTTGGTGTTCCGGCTCTTTCTTCTGAAGTACTTCACCGCTTCACTTCACCCAGTCTCCTGATTTCAGGGTATGCAGAGGCGTCTGCACCAGTCCAGGAAGCTTCTCCTTCACCTTTTTGTGGGAGACAGAAAAAACAGAGGACGGTCTGATTTCAGCAGATATTGAGGTTTGCACTTGTGGTAATCAGATTTTGGTTTGATATGAACCAGTTATCTTTTATTAAACCCACACCATGTTTCCTTTGTGCCCACAATTCCTAAAGAACTGTCTGTAACCGTGAGCCATCAAATAACATTTTGGTAACAACATTGTCTAATGAACTACACATTTGGTAGAATAATTTCTATCTAGCGGGATCATTTCCACGACCTCCTCGTAACTGGAACAATCCAGTTGACGGAGATTGTGTAAGTGTTTGATCTTTTAAAAACTGTTTGATCCTCATCATGTGAAAATGTTACACTTTAATGAAGTACTATTGTGTAAACTGTTTGTTAACTTCTGGACAGTCGCACTGGATCTGTTCTGGTGGGACTCATGAGCATCAGGTTGTACAATCAGTTCTCTCACGACTTGATGGATTCAATTAAAATAGTGCGAACAAACTAAAATCCGAAAAAACAAAACAAAAAAATAACATCAGTAAACAATCAAATCCTTAAATGCTGCTGTTTTTACAGAAAGAAACCCAGCATGAATTGGTTTAAGAGAAAAATCCACATGCACTCGTCAACAAACAATCCTCCACTATAAGATTAAAAATGTCAAAATGAAAGATTGTTAAACTCATTATGTGGCTTTTGCATTGTTTAAGTACACTTTTATACATAAAAACCCTAAATTAGGATTTTATATAGTTATAATAAACAAAACATATAATAAATTACTACACGTCTGTAAGGGTTTAAGATGAACTTTACAAATGTGCCTACAGGATAAAAGTTGTGCTCTAAATATGTGATTACATGTGTAATGTTAAGAGTTGGTGTCAGAAGGTTTTGTTATTAGAAGCGATTCTTCTTTATAAAGTATAATAAAATGGTGCCTCACCTCCACCACCCTCCTGCTCCAGAGATCATCAATCTCCTTGCTGAGGTACTGGGCGGGTTTCCTCGTGCAGCTGCGTCGAGGCGGGAAAAGTCCCGCGTCCAGTGTCCTTTTCAGTGTCCACACCTTTTTCCTCTCAGTCCTCCGCGTCCCAAACACTCTAACAAGTAACATGGTGAACTTCCACTACAAGTTATAGAAAAAATAAGCACAGAAATTCAAAGCCTCGAGCACCGCACATAGAAAATATTCAGAGCACAATAAAGTTGCTGTTAACACTGCGCCATCTTGCCGCCGCCCGTTACAGCACGAGGTGCGGGAAAGCGCGAAAAAAAAACAACAAGATGGCGTCGGTGGGCGGAGCTTCATTCAGTTACAGCAGGAAAGGTGTGAAAGCGCGAAAACAAGATGGCGGCGGTGAGTTAATAGTAAATAATTTAGTTATAATTTCCTCTAATGTATCAATTAGTGATATGGTGATCCTGAAGTGAACATATTTTTTAATATAATAAAATAAAAAAAACCTTAAAAGCTGTTGAATAGAGAAACGCGATCTAAACAGCGTTAGCTCGCTAGCATTTTTGCTATTAATGCCAGCATAAGCACACATCAACTCGTTATAGTAAATTACAGATTTGTATTCTTTATTTTGTGTTTTAAACCCGTTCATGTGTTTGGGCATACCTTTATTCGTATTCTTCATTAGAGATGTAGTGAAGCGTCGGGTTCATTTCCTGTTTGGACCGGAAGTAGATGCTGCACATGAGAAGACACTTGTGGATGTGACGGAAGCTGCAGTTTATCGAAAGGTAAGTTGTTATTGTCTCTTTCGTTTCGTGGATCAGTTTGGCTTGTTTGTTTAGTCTTTTAAACTCTTGGCAGCTCGTTTTTTACAGTTAGAAAGCAGCTAGCACGCGATGCTAACGGCGCTAGCGGTATTGCAGTGATTGTCATTGTGTTTACAGACTGTACAGAGAATCAGTTTGAACTTTTTTTAACTGCTGCATTGATACTCACATAAAATAGTTTTAAAAGAACATGTTGTCTGACAACAGTGTGTAAATGGGATGGTTTTCACCCAGTACAGTATCCTGACATGATAATGTTAAATACACTCTATAGACAAAAGTTTGTGGACACCTGACTATAAGATTGGTATGTGCTTTTTGAACATCACAGTGGAGTGGTGTTTAGAAAATTTTATTTTATTTTTGCAAATGTAAAAAAAAAAAAAAAGAAATTAAAGAGGGTGAGAGTGTGAACATTCATTAGACCATGTTTTTACCAAAATGTCATTTGATGACTCGGTTACATACAGTTCTTTAGGAATTGTTGGCACAAAGGAAACATGGTGTGGGTTTAATTAAAGATCACTGGTTCATATCACACCAAAATCTGATTACCACAAGTGCAAACCTCAATATCTGCTGAAATCAGACCGTCCTCTGTTTTGTCTGTCTCCCACAAACAGTTGAATGGGGTGCTTCCTGGACCGGTGCAGACGCCTCTACATAACCTAAAACCTGGAGACTGGGTGAAGTGAAGCGGTGAAGTACTTCAGAAGAAAGAGCCGGAACACCAAACGGTGGCTGGGACCTTTTTAGGTGCTCCTGACAACACAGACTGCTGTGAATGCCGCAGAGAGAGACACGTGGATTCACGCCAGCCAGTGCAAACGGCTGACAAACCCGGAACAGGGGTTGATAGAAGACTGGGAAAGTGTGAACACTTTACATAGGAACTCTGGTGTCACTGGACCTCGTGAGGTGGGAGAAGGGCGCCGTTTAGGTGCTTAAGTCACACCTGCCCTTCAAGCACCAATAACGTCAAGAATAGGAAAGGTGTCACCAGACCAGATCTAGAACAAACAGGAGACCCGCTCCGATCCACCTGATGACACACAACCTGAGAAGGATACGTTGATTTAAGTAGTAAAGCGTTGAATTATGTTGTAAGAATTTTCGGTGAGAATATTCACAATGATACAATTGAAAATCCTTATGGGAAAGTTTGTGTCTGATGTTCCATTTCTCTGTTTCACCCTAAACTGTTTAGCCATGTTTTATTTTTGCAGTTGTGTGTTATTAAATTATCAAATATTGCAATTATTAAAATTTGACTCTGGAGTTTGTCCATAAAAGGAGGAAAATGTAATGGAAAACTTTTTATCATATTCAGTCATACTTTGTAAATGTCATGTTAATCTGAAATTACTCTTTTCTCACATTTTGAGTCCAACAACAGAAAACCCACATGTTTATTTCAGTCCTCAGTTTCATAGCAGCCAACACCTAATGAACTGTCGAGTGCGTCAGTAAAGAACATCCTGTTTCCCCCACGATGGATTTTCACCTAGTTTTCATATAACTACATGCTCTGAGACGTTCTGTTTCAACAAAAGGCGACTTGTATGAATATGCTTTATGAGCTGCACAGGGACGGGAGAGTGGAAGTGAAGAGTAATAAAAGCAGAGTGAAAGAAGGAGAGGTATCTTTATTTTTATTCTAATCTTTACAGATCGGAAGGCTGTTCGGACGCTACTACAATTCAGAGATTTATTTTAAATGTTATCTTTACTCCATCCTGAATGCCGTGCAGCTCAGAACACAGGTGAAGTGTGTTTTCTTCATGCCCCGTTGTTTTCAGCGTGACGAATGATTCGCATTTCCTGTAGACAGTCCGAGTGAGCGGCAGGTCAAACGTCAGAGGAACATCATCCATATTTATGATGTGGTGCGGCCCGATTCAGTGGGAGCGCATCTGATTTAATATAAAGAGTTTCATTGGTTCACCCGAACCCGTTCGGCAATTTTCATTGGTCTAATGTTATGAGGCTCAGTTTTTTGGCTTGAAGTTTGTGAATCTGCGTTAAACGCAGGAAAAATCCATATATTAGTTGCTTCTTTATTGGTTAAGAGTGGGGAAAAAGTAGCGGCATATTGTCCGGAAAAACGGTATATATGTATGGTTGTGCGTATCTGCGTCTGTCTGCGACAGGTGATGCTAGTCAGCTATTTCTGGCCCCCGAAAAAATGTCGGCTCACATGAAAAAAAGAAAAGTTGATTCGGAATGCTGCATTTTCAACAAGACATGAACTGCTTAATATTTCTTTACAGAAGTCAAAGGTAAAGCCATGTGCTTAGTTTGTGGTACACAAGTCGCTGTGTTTAAGGATTACAATCTGAATCGCCACTACGTGACCAAACACGAGGAGAAATATAAGAGTTTAGAGGCCTTTTTTCCTGTCTGTCATTTGGCGCGAGAAATTATTTTCTGAGGTAAATCTTTCATTTTCTCGTGAGTTGTGTATGGTGATAGTGATCTTATTTATCTTATATTTCTTTAAGATTCCAGAGTTAATATATATTATTGATTTTAATTTACACTTGCTTTAGTGTAGAACTTGATTTAATTATAGTTTTTGGAGCCTCTTTAACTCTGTACCGGCATCGTTAATGGAAACTCGGGCCAAGTCCCAAAGTCTCGATGTTTAAGTGCACTTTGTAGGGTGATCAGGAAAGGCAGGGCTTTTGTAGTCATTAGTGTCAGAACTAAATATGTGTTATTTATGTACATTTTGTGTCTCATACACTATGTTTAGTGCACTACATAATGTTGTGTAGGAGACTATTTGGGATTATTTGAGGTAAAAATGAAGAAAAATGTGTAAATTCTGCTGTGTTGAAGTGTGTGTGTGACTGAGTTTCAGTTAAAGTCTGAACTGAGTTCTCTGAAGTGCACTAATCCAGGCTAACTCCGGCCTTATCTCATTTCACACTGATCCAGGCTCACTCTGGCCTTGTCTCAATTCACACTAATCCATGCTCAACCTGGCCTCGTCGTAATTCACACCGATCCATGCTCAACCTGGCCTTGTCTCAATTCACACTGATCTCTTTTTCTTTCTGTCTCTCTCTGGCTCTAACTCACTCACACACACACACACACACACACACACACACACACACACACACACACACACAGTATAATGAAAGTCACCATAATGTCAAACTTGTTTTATAACAGTTATCTTTTTTTTTTCTTCAAAGGAGAAAAAGAGAGAAACATGAGCAAGATTCTCACACACGCTGACACACACTGACACACACGCACACACTCGTACACATGCTTATTCACACACACACTCGCACTCTCAAACACAATCTCACACACACACACTCTCACACACACACACTCACTCACACACACACCTACACACACTAATATAGCAATATATAATTTTATTCCTATATTTTATACATTAAAGTTATATCATATTCTACTTTTTATTTGTAATTATTATATGCACACACTCTTACACACACACACACACACACACACACACACACACACACACACACACACATATATATACTTAATGTTACTGTTCCATGGACCTGGCCTACACAATATTTTATATTTATTTTGTTCAATGTTGAATTTGTTGTTCTTTTAAAGTTTATTTGTTATTTGTTATTATTATTCTTATTATTTTAAATGTAAATTTTTTGTTTAATGTTTTTATTATGTGTCAAACTTGTTTTTTAACAGTTTTCTGTGTTTTTTAATGCATCAAAGGGGAAAAAGAGACAAACATGAGCAAGATTCTCACATATGCTGACACACACAGACACACACACACACACACACCCTCGCACACTCTGACTCACACACACACTCACACTCTTAAACAAAATCTCACACATACTCTCTCTCTCTCTCACACACACACACACTTACACACATACACACACACACATATTCTTAATGTTACTGTTTCATGGACCTGGCCTCCACAATATTTTTTTTGTTGTTCAATGTTGAATTTGTTGTTCTTTTGTAGTTCATTTGTTTATTTATTTTTATTCTTTATTATTATTAATATTATTTGAAATGTTAATTATTTTTTAATGTTTAAAGAGACAAACATGAGCAAGATTCTCACACACGCTGACACACACACAGACGCACACACACCCACACTAACACTCTTAAACTACTTACACATACACTCTCTCACACACACTCTCACTTACACAGACACACACACACTTATACATACACTTTCTCTCACACACACTTATACATACACTTTCTCTCACACACACTTATACATACACTTTCTCTCACACACACATACACACACACTCACTTAGACACACACACACACACACATATTCTTAATGTTACTGTTCCATGGACCTGGCCTCCACAATTTTTTTTTTGTTGTTGTTCAATGTTGAATTTGTTGTTGTTTCTTAGTGTATTTGTTAGTTATTTTAGTTAGTTAGTTATTTGTTAGTTTATGAGTTATATTATTTTAAATGTATTTTTTTTTTGTTTAATCTTTTATTATTTATATGTTTAATATTTTATAAATCGTTGGTTAAACCTTTCTGACTAAAAGACCCTTCATTCATGCACACAGATACAGAGAATTGTGCCCCACAGACTACAATATGTCTACACCAGTTCTCTGGAAATAACACATTCTGACAGAAAAGTCCCGGTGATGCACACACTCTCTCACTTACACACACACACACACACTAGTATATTTCCATGGTACACTGGTACATTTCCATTTACACTGGTGTCATTTTTGTAGAATATATGCGTGTGTGTGTGTGTGTGTGTGTGTGTGTGTGTGTGTGTGTGTGTGTGTGTGTAAAACTAAGTTATTACTAATGCGTTACTGCAAATTCACTTAAACAGCATACATTTTGTTAACACTCAATTAATGCAGCTCACATTTCTGTTTGACCATTTTTATTAAAGATTTAAATGAATACCAATGAAAACCTATACCACAACACACATTTGTTCGCAATGTCCTTTTTTTAATTCTGTTTATTTATACATGCACAAACACACACACACACGCACACACAAGCTACTTCCTGGGAACCAATTGCAGACTCCAACCAGTTCCCAGCTAGAGGGCTTTAAAAGGCACACACACACACATTCACATTGCTGTGTATTGACTATGTAACATTATTAATTATAATTAATTATATTTATATTTTAACATTGACCACTAATATGTGTTACACATTCTGACTGTCCACTTGATAAAACAAACTTTTATCAAGTGGACAGTCAGAATGTGTAACATTTATTAGTGGTCAATGTTAAAATATAATAATAATAATAATTAATGAAGCTAGACTTACCGTAAATAAATTAATTAGCAGGAGGTGCAGGTCAGCAAGGAAATGTCCAGTAGCTAATTAAACTAATCTGTGGCAGGGGAGCGTTTTAGCGCATAACACTGGATCGTTACTGCATTTTTTGTTTGGAAGCGCCTCATTGCAACAATGGAGACGTAGAAGCTCTTATATGGTTTAGCTTGATTACTGTATATGTTAGTGTTAATATGGTTCTCACACTGGTTCTCTAAACACAGTCCTATTATCTGTTCAGTGTCTATAGGATCTATGATGTGAGTATGAAAGGTATACAGGAAGTCTTTATCTGAGCTCACACATCTCCGGTTATTTTATATATATACCTGTCTGTTATCTGCATTAAATTAAAGAAAAACATATAGGCCATTCTGTGTGCTGTGTGATTTTTCCCTGATCAGGAAAGGCACCACGCGCATCGCAGATCGCATGAAAAACCTTTCCAAGAATGAAGTTTTTTTTGGTTATAATAAAAATCTAACATTATATTAGTTTAATTAGCTTTTTGACATTTCCTCACTCACCTACTCCTCCTGATAATGAGCTTAGTTAGGATAAATTTTGCTTAAGTTAACAGATACGGGGCAATAACTATTATAATAATAATAATTTTATTATATTAACAATAACTTTTAATGAGTTACTTGTTGGTGACGTATGGAAAAGAAGCCATGTTGGGTCAATTGGGCTTATTGACTGCTTGTACAAGTCAGAAGTGATAGCTCAGTGGGTTAGCTGTTGGTTGACTGATCGGCAGCTACCTATGGCAAGCCAAAAGAATAAGAATTACGCCTTAGATTAAACGCGTTAACACTAAAAACCCTGTTAAATACGGCATTTTAAACAGTATTATACGCCGTTGTGATCACAAACGGCGTAAAAAGCGTGCGAAAATACGTAAATGACGCCGTACTTGACGCCGTTTGGTATACAAGAAAAGCGCCGTTTTTTACGCCGTTCGTTTTTTGCAACGCCGTTTTGGTTGCACAGAGCGCGCGTCGTTTACGGCGTTTTTCTAATAGTATAATGAGTCACCACCCTTTAATTTCCACAGCCAGTAATATTGATCTGTTCTTATCCAATCAATGATGAACAGAACCAGACCGCACCAATTCAGCACAGATCATTTGTGATAATGTTTAATTGCTTTACCTGGTCAAGTTTCCATTTATATTCTTTAGTGTTTTGAATTGTTATTGGCGTTATTGTATTACAAGACAAAACTAATCAATGCTTGTGTTCATTAAATAAAAACTTCAGCAAAGTTTCTGCAAAAATGTTTTGTGTTTTTTGACATCTTTGAATGAATCATAAGAAAGAACGAGTTCATCCCAAAATAGAATGTATGGCTGCATGTTACGGTTGACTTTCATTAAATGTACAAAACATAGAGCGAACCTTTCAAGTCTGTTTACAGTATGTTTCCTTATACATGATTACTTTCAGGTTTTAATTTCTTGACACCAAAAAAACGGTGTCCAAAACATCCCCCTTTTTTTCTCGGTGAAATTTGGTAAAATCACATTTCACATTTGTATAGATCTGAATAAGCTTGCAGCTATGACTTTAATAGTCATTATTTTAAAATGTAAATATGTTAAGAAGTTGTAGTTAATTTAGGGCAATGCATGTCAATGTTGAGGTCTTCTGGAATGCTGGTGAAATAAAAGTGCCCAGTTGCCACACCAAAATTGTTTTCTGATTTATTCTTTGACAATCAAATACATTTGGATCTTGAACAAAATTTTTACCAGAGCTGTTCTAAAAAATTCAAGATTCAGATTTTTGCAGAAACTTTGCTGAAGTTTTTATTTAATGAACACAAGCATTGATTAGTTTTGTCTTGTAATACAATAACGCCAATAACAATTCAAAACACTAAAGAATATAAATGGAAACTTGACCAGGTAAAGCAATTAAACATTATCACAAATGATCTGTGCTGAACTGGTGCGGTCTGGTTCTGTTCATCATTGATTGGATGAGAACAGTTCAATATTACTGGCTGTGGAAATCAAAGGGTGGTGACTCATTATACTATTAGAAAAACGCCGTAAACGACTCTGTGCAACAAAAACGCCGTCACGTGACTTTATAAACGGCGTAAAAAGTGGCGCTTTTCTTGTATACTAAACGCCGTCAAATACGGCGTCATTTACGTATTTTTGCGCGCTTTTTACGCCGTTTGTGATCACAACGGCATATTTTACGGTGCCAATACTGTTTAAAACGACGTATTTAACGGCATTTTTAGTGTTAACGCGTTTAATCTGAGGCGTAATTCTGACCCTTTTGGCTTGCCATAGCTACCCGTAAGGTTGTGAGTTCAGGCCCCACTGTTGCAAAGAATAAATGTTTTTTTTTGGAATCTAATAGTTTGTTTGCTTTGTGACATTAAACTGTAAATTTATGTGTTAAATAAAGAGACCTGTTGAAAATATTGCATTATTTCTTTTAATTTTTTGAAAGACTTGTTTGGCCTACTTTTAATGAGTTACATGGTGTTGAAGTATGGAAAAGAAGCCATGTTGTTCATTAGGCTTTTTGACTTTTTGCACAAGTCAAAAGTGATAGCCCAGTGGTTAAGGTGTTGGTTTACCGGTCAGCAGTGCCCTGCAATGTTGAACCCAGCCTCGCAAAGGATCAATTTAAATTTTTCTTTTGAAATGTAATAGTTTGTCTACTTTGTGAAATAAAACTAAATTTAAAATAAACATTATTTTGCAGAAAACGCAGGGAAGGAACCATATGTTGTTGAAGAAGGTTCTGATAAACATTTGCATGCACTCTGGCATGTAGCTGTAAAAGAGGCCCAACTCCTGCTGCAGAAAACATGCCCCAAACCATGACACTTCCTCCTCCACTTTTTACTGACTTCTTTACACAGTTTGGGTTCAGTTTTTTTCCAGTTTGTCGCCGAACATAATGTTTCCCATTGGACCCAAATAAAATAAACTTGCTTTCATCACTGAAGTAAACTTTGGACCATTTCTCTGTACACACAACATGCTCCTCAGCAAAGCTTAGTCTATCCTTTTGATTCTTTCTGCTAATAAGAGGTTTGGTCACTGCAGAGTGGGCTTTCAGTCCAAATGCTCTTAAACGTCGAGACACAGTATGACAAGACAGATCCTTACCCTGTTCAGCACTGAACTGGTGAGCAATTCCAGCTGCAATGTGGAAACGATTGCCCATTGAGATCCTCCGCAGTATCCTGTCCTCTCTTGTAGTTGTCTTCCGTAGACGACCACCCTTCTTGGCGGACTTGAATGAGTTTGTGATGCTGTAAAGATTCTATATACTTGAAATCACAGATTTGAAACGACCAACTTGTCTTGCTATGGCTGATAGGGTCATCCTTTTGGCCTTCATCTGGACAACCTGCTGCCGGAGGCTTTCAGGCACTTTAGAATGGCCACCATCTTGCAGAGTCAGTGAAACTGGAAGTTAGGCTGCCAGTTAAATAGGGGTTGACAGATAATCAAGTAAATTAGCACCAGGTGCAAAATTAACACCAATAACTGGGAGGTATCTGAAAGTGTTCTCTGATTTTGATCAGTGTGTTTTCTGGAAAATCATGTTTTATTTGGAAATGCCTTCGTTGTTTTGTGGAAAAGGTGTTCTGGTAGCATGGTATAGACAGGAAAAAAACTCCATCAACTGTTGAGCAGTGATGATGACATTATTTCAGAATTGTTCAATTGTTTATAAATTGTTCTCTAATTTTGATCTCCAGTGTATACACACACACACACACACACACACATACATACGCTGAGCAAAATTATGAATGCAACACTTGTTTTTGCTGAACTCAAAGATCTAAAACTTTTTCTATGTACACAAAAGGCCTATTTTTCGCAAATATTTTTCACAAATATGTATAAATCTGTGTTAGTGAGCACTTCTCCTCCACTGAGATAATCCATCCACTTCACAGGTGTGGCAGATCAAGATGCTGATTAGACAACATGATTATTGCACAGGTGTGCCTCAGGCTGGCCACAATAAAACGCCACACTAAAATGTGCAGTTTTACTGAATTGGGGGTCCAAAAACCAGTCAGTACCTGGCATGGCCACCATTTGTCTCATGCATTTTGACCAGTGAAAAACAGGATTCATCCGTCGAGAAAACACCTCTCCAAAGTGCTAGACGGCATTGAATGTATTTGTCCATTCAAGTCAGTCATGACAACGAATTGCAGTCAGGTTAAGACCCCCAATGAGGATGACGAGCATGCAGATGAGCTTCCCTGAGTGGGTTTCTGACTGTTTGGTCATAGACAATCATGGAGGTGAAGATGCTTGATGTGGAGGTCCTGGGCTGGCGTGGTCACACGTGGTCTGCAGTTGTGAGGTTGCCAGCCTTAAGCTCACCTGTAGGAGAATTGCTCACTAACACAGATTTAGACAGATTTGTGAACAATATTTAAAAAAAACAGGCCTTTTGTAAACATAGAAAAGTCTTAGATCTTTGAGTTCAGCTCATGAGAAATGGGGGCAAAAACAAGTGTTCCGTTTTTATAATTTTGTTTATTGTAAAATAAATAAATAAATAAATAAATAATAATGATCATTAACAGCAATAAGCTTATTTTAGTTTTTTAAAATAAAGGAATTTAAAAAACATTTAAAATATTCTTATTTGTTAATAAAGTACTGAATAAAATACTGAAATCTGTTACCTCTATTTCACACTGAATGACTCTTCATATTCACTCTGGTGATGCCTAACACTCTCTGTTCGCATTTGAACCGTAACAGACATATAGCAGGCTCACCATATCTGATTGGGCCCTAATACAGTTTATCCAAATCCGTTACCCCTCTTTAATGTTCTACATATTCACTCGGATGATGTCTAGTTTGTTACAGCTCACATGAAACACAAATGCTTTTCATGATATAAAACAGAGAGGGTTTGGCATCAACAGAGTGAATATGAAGAGCATTCAAATCTTTCTGTGTCAATGGCAAATGGCAAAATTATTGAAATAGCTTTGTTTTGTTTAGTACTTGAAAATGACTAGAAAATTACTCTTTTCTAAAGAATTCAACTGGTGCATGCATCTGTTTCTCCACAGCACGACAGCAGACTGTTCTCCAAGCACGTTCCAGGTGTCGTGCACAGCACCAGGACACTCGTGTTAAAATGTATGCTGTTTTTGTAAAGAAGATTCTTTTTAAGCTGCATTTAAGCAATAGCGCCCTCTAGGGCCGCAAAATATAAATGTACAGATTCTTATGTAACACCAGTTCTTGTTTCAGGAGTTACTTTATGGGTTAAAAGGCATTGCTTGATGATATTGATGTGCGTCAGCAGCCTAGAACACATTTGAAATTTACTGCCTCTGATTCTCTCAGTGATAAAACGAACTGCCTAGATATAAGTGCTTCACTTAAAGCAAGTTTCTTAAGTGGGTTGGTGGAGGTTGGAGGATCAGCAAAGTTCCTGTGTGATAACAAATCCTCAGCACATCAGTCAAGAGTTACCATGCAATACAGCCAGACGACACGTTTCGAACAACTCACTATGAAGGAACTTGTCCATATCACCCATCCACAAGTATTTGAGCAGAAAACAGCCACTCATGTAGTTACAGCTGTATTGTATGGAGCTTACGCTTTTATGGTGTTTGATCTTACAAGTGCAGAAAATGAGAGCAAACAGAATGTTGAAGGAAAACTTTATGCAGCAGTCAAGAAGATTCCTACCATTTCCATAGAGGGGGAAGCATCCTTACAGATAACTGAAGGGGGAAAAAAAGTGGCTGAGAATATCAGCGTCACATTTTATGGTGACTTTGAACTTGAAGAAAATCCAACCACATACAAAGATGCATTGGACGTGTACAAGAAGTTGCCCATTCTGAAGAAACAACAACAAAATAAAGGTGTACCACTGACTGTGTGGCTGTTTCCTCTCACACTTTCGGATAAAGCGGCTACAAAGAGAAATCAGCATGAGTCTGTTGTTCAAAACATAAAAAGTGCTGGAAGAGATGGGAGAAGTAGAGAGAAGATGCAATGATTTGATTCAAAAACAAATTACAGATAATTTCCCTGATGTAAAAGCCAGACTGCAAAGGTTTCAGGATGTTCATATTGGTTATAAGATAGCATTCCAGAAGGCACTGGTCACTATTCTGCCAGATATTCGGGGTGGGACACAGGAGAAAAAGGCACTGGGTGGCCTGTGTGGTACTGAGCATCCACAACACATCACCTTTTAGAGCAGATAAAATGAATCAGTGGTTAGATTACATGATGAGTGAATTGAGTATACTGAGTTCCTATTTGCCGAATGACCTCAAGGTTCTGAAATCATTGGGTTCATTAAATTCCATAATTTTCGATCATACTGTAGATGTGGTGGTATGTTTGTCTTTTACATCTCTAAAGTATGAAGACTCCTACCTTGCAGCTACAGAAGACTTTTTGAATCATGGAGGGTTTACAAAACCTGAGCTAACAAAAGGAAAACTCTTCTCTCTCCAAGACGCACAGTTTAGGTTCAGTTCTCCTGACATATTTACTGCATTTTCAAAGGCCAATAAAAATGACAAACAAAGTCAAATTCATCATTGCCTCCATATCTGACTCTAGCAATCCAGGAATCTCCATCCGATTTTATCAGGAGGGCAGTCTAACAGATCCTAATTTCCAGCCTGTATCCAAACCACTCAAACCTGTGGTGGAGACCAGTGATGAAAATGTCACTCTGAAGTTTTCAAAATCCCCAACAGGAGAGACGGTACGGTTTAGAGTTGAGTACAGGACGACACCGCCAACTGATTCAGCAACTGATGTTGACACATGGAAAGTCACAGACACATCAGATACACAGACCAGCTTCACACTGACTGAACTAACGCCAGGAGAACAATACTGGGTCCGATACAGAGCTGTTAGTGATGTAGGAGAGAGTGAAGCCAGCAACTCTGTCTCCTTTACCTTTAAGAAGAAGGGCAACACATTGAAAGTGGGCCAGTCATGGGTTAGTTTTACATTTCTTGTTTAAATTTTATTAAGGGGTCGCCACAGCGGATCATCCGTCTCCATACCACCCTGTCCTCTACATCTGCCTCTTTTACACCAACTACCTGCATGTCTTCCCTCACCACATCCATGAACCTCCTCCTTGGCCTTCCTCTTTTCCTCCTACCTGGTGGCTCCATCCTCAGCATTCTTCTACCAATATAATTCATGTCCCTCCTCTGCACATGTCCAAACCATCTCAATCTCGCCTCCCCCACCTTTTTACCAAAACATCCTACATGCGCTGTCCCTCTTATAAACTCATTTATGATCTTATCCATCCTCGTCACTCCCAACGAAAACCTCAACATCTTCAGCTCTGCTACCTCCAGTTCCGCCTCCTGTCTTCTACTCAATGCCACTGTCTCTAATCCATACAACATCGCAGGTCTCACCACAGTCCTATAAACTTTCCCTTTCATTTTTGCAGATACCCTACTATCACAAATCACTCCTGTCACTCTTTCCACCCACTCCACCCTGACTGCACTCTTTTCTTCACTTCTCTAACACACTCTCCATTACTTTGCACTGTTGGCCCCCAGGTACCTGAATTCCTCCACCTTCTCTAGCTCTTCTCCCTGCAACTGCACATCTCCACTGCCCTCCCTCTCATTCACACACATGTACTCTGTCTTACTTCTACTGAGTTTCAATCCTCTTCTCTCCAGCACACACCTCCACCTCTCCAGGCTCTTCTCAACCTGCTCCCTACTCTCACAACAAATCACAATATCATTTGCAAACATCATAGTCCAGGGAGACTCCTGTCTGACCTCGTCCGTCAACCTGTCCATCACCACTGCAAACAGGAAGGGGCTCAGGGCCGATCCTTGATGCAGTCCAACCTTCACCCTGAACCAGTCTGTCGTTCCTACTGCACACTTCACTGCCTTCACACTGTCCTCATACATGTCCTGCACACCTGACTTCCTCATACAATACCACAACTCCTCTCTTGGCACACTGTCATACGCCTTCTCTAAATCCACAAATACACAATGCAATTCCTTCTGTCCTTCTCTATACTTCTCCATCAACATTCTTAAAGCAAATAAGGCATCTGTGATGCTCTTCCTTGGCATGAAACCATACTGTTGCTCACAGATGGTCACCTCTTCTTTCAGCCTGGCTTCCACTACTTTTTTCCATAACTTCATGGTGTGACTGATCAACTTAATTCCCCTGTAGTTACTGCAAGACTGCACATCTCCTTTATGCTTAAAGATCGGTACCAGCACACTTCTTCTCCATTCCTCAGGCATCTTCTCACCTTCCAAAATTCTCTTAAACAATCTGGTGAAAAACTCCACTGCCATCTCTCCTAAACATCTCCACGCTTCTACCGGTATGTCATCTGGTCCAACCGACTTTCCACTCTTCATCCTCTTAATCGCTGCTCTCACTTCCTCCTTACTAATCCTATCCACTCCCTGCTTCACCAACTCCACATCATCCAACCTTCTCTCTCTCTGATTTTCCTCATTCATCAGCTGCTCAAAATACTCCCTCCACCTACTCAACACACTCTCCTCACTGGTCAACACATTTCCCCTCTCCATCCTTTACTGCTCTAACTTGCAGTACATCCTTCACAGCTCGTTGTCTTCCTTTCTATTACCAGATGTCACACCAAGTACTTTTCTAGCTGCCTCCCTCATCACTCCTGCAGTAGTTGCCCAATCATCCAACACCTCCTTAACACCACTGAGCCTCTCTCTGACCTCTTCCCTGAACCTCACACTACACTCTTCCTCCTTCAGTTTCCACCATCTTATTCTTCTTTCAGTCCTCACTCTCCTCCTCTTCATCTTCGCCTCCAAAACCATCCTACAGACCACCATCCTATGCTGTCTAGCTACACTGTCCCCTGCCAACACCTTACAGTCGCCAATCTCCTTCAGGTTGCATCTCCTGCATAGCACATAGTCCACCTGTGTGCACCTTCCTCCACTTTTATACGTCACCCTATGATCCTCCTTCTTCTTAAAATAAGTGTTCACCACTGCCATTTCCATCCTTTTAGCAAAATCTACCACCATTTGCCCTTCCACATTCCTTTCCTTAAAACCATACCTACCCATCACCTCCTCGTCACCTCTGTTCCCTTCACCTACATGCCCATTAAAGTCTGCCCCAATCACCAACCGTTCTTTCGTAGGTACACCATCTACCACTTCATCTAATTCACTCCAGAATCTTTCCTTCTCCTCCATCTCACAGCCAACTTGTGGAGCATAGGCACTGATGACATTTATCATCATCCCTTTAACTTCCACCTTCACGATCATCACCCTGTCAGAAACTCTCTTCACCTCCACTACACTCTTACTGTACTCTTCCTTCAGAATCACCCCTACACCATTTCTCTTTCCATCCACACCATGATAAAACAGTTTAAATCCACCTCCAATGCTCCTGGCTTTACTCCCTTTCCACTTGGTCTCCTGAACACACAGCATATCTACCTTTCTCCTCTCCATCATATCAGCTACCTCTCTCCCTTTACCCGTCATAGTACCAACATTTAAAGTACCAATCCGAACCTCCACTCTCCTACACTGCTCGTTTTCCTGCTGTCTCTGTAGACATCTTCCCCCTCTCCTTCTCTTCCTTCGGCCAACAGTAGCCCAATTTCCACCGGTACCCTGTCAGCTAACGATACCTGTGGCGGTCGTTGTTAACCCGGGCCTCGACCGATCTGGTATGAAATTCTTATTTGTGATCCGCATATTTGATTTGGCACATGTTTTATGGTGGATGCCCTTCCGAACGCAACCCTCCCCATTTACCCGGGCTTGGGACCGGCACTAAGAGTGCACTGGCTTGTGCATCCATAATGGCTGGGTTAATAACCATGTATAATAACAATTTTAAAAAGATATCTGATGGAGTCTTTTCTTTACACTTAAATACACTTATTTTAATCAAAAGTATAAATAAGAATAATTAAAATGAATTATGTATAATATGTAAACATGTATTATTATATGTATATATTACATTTATTTACATAGCAAACTGTTTTCCCCACAGAACTTTTCCATGCTTTCTAACTTAAATAAACTAAGGACAGAAATAATGACCAGTATGGGAATGTCAGGATGGTCTTCCTCTACTATCAACTCAGAGCTCACAAATGTTGTCAGCAGTCCCATGAGTAGCAACAGTTTAAAATAACTTCCTAAGTCATATTAAACGTGAAATAAAACACGTTTTTTTTTATAATAATTGATGATAATAATTATAATCATACATTATTTTCTATCCAAAAAATACACTACACATATCAGGACAATGACAGTTACTGGTAAAAAAATTTATTTAATGGGAAAAAAAATCAGAATCAGAAAGAGCTTTCTGGCCAAGTATTGGAATTTGTTTTGGTTACAGAAGCTTCCAGTTGCTCATTTTTATAAACAATAAATAAAATGAAATTGAATAATAATATTGCACATTTAAGGAACATTTTTGTTATAAAGAAAAATAAATAAAAAGTTATATTGCACAGCAACATGCAGAAGTAAATAAGTCAACAGCAACTCACTGAAAAAAAAGGTAAGATATATCTTTTTATTTTTTTTGTCAAGTATCTAGATGACCACTGTGTATTTATCTTGCTGGAAAGTAAAATAACATAAAAAGTGTGAAGCATTTTAGTAGAAATTAATGAATGTAAAATGTTTATACTCACCACAGGACATTCCTTACAAATATACAATTCCTGGAGGGCTGAGACCAGGCATGGCTTTTTACGTCCAAGGAGTTGTTTCTGGTCAAACGTATGTATTCATGTTATTGATTCTGATCAAATGGTTATTTGCTATTAATGGGACCATGGACCTAATAAAACTTTATTGGGAAAAGAAAAAATAAAACATGGGAGCACATTTAATCTTTACACACAGGTTTATAATGGATTTTCTGACAAACGAGGAGTCTTGTGATGACATCGCTTTTCACTTAGGGCATGAGCTCAATGCCTTGATGTGCTGTGACAGTTTTAGGCATGGGTGGTGGGAGAAACAAGAACACACATCAGAATATAAACTTTCTGAAGGATCAGCATTTGACATCTTCATTGTGATTAAAACAGAAGGCTATGAGGTATGAACAGTTAAAGAACAATTAAATACAAATAACATAAAAAAAGAATCACCTACAATATTTGTTTCTTTCAGGTATATTTAAATGGAAAGAGATGTTACCTGTTCAAGCACCGCATGTCACTGGAAAAAGTCAATGTACTTAAAATTTATAGAGATGTCATAATTAACACTGTTGGCAGTGTCAGGGTAAGTTAAATACACAGAGAGCTCTGAAATTTGCAGTGACTTACTACTTAATCAATCATAATAAAGCACAGAGTTTTTTAAAACTACTCACCAAGTTAATATGATTTTTTTTATTTTTGTAGTCCTGCTCTTAATCTTATTTAAAATAACTTTCTGTAAATAATGAATTATTCTTCATACTTTTGCTCTCTCTAGAACTGGACCACATCTACCTTTAATAAAGAACTAAACTCAGGCATCTCACGCACAAAACATTCAGACATCCAGTCTGATGTACCACATCCAGTCAGCAGCCCGGTGAGTAATTTCTTTTATCTCCAGAAGAGCTGAAAGTTGCACATGTATGAGAACATAATCACATGACTGGAGGTTTACCTTAAAAACTATTGATGCTTAACCATAACAGAGCAAAGCATATTCTGGACCAATCCCCGGAGTCCTGAGAGCTGGTGTTGCTTTGTTCTTCCAAGGTGTTGTTGCTTCAGATTGTGATCGGTATGCTGCACGTGTCTTCACTTGATGATAGGTTAAAATAAATTCATTTTGGAATTATAGGTTGCAGTCATTAAAGTGTTACAATTATTTTTTGCAGCTTTGAGATAAATTTGCACACTGGGGCAAATAATCAAGACATTGCATTCCACTTCAACCCCCGCATGCACTCTGTGGTTCTTAACAGTCAGAGGAAGAGCCTTTGATATCATCATGGTTGTTAACCCAGAAAACTACGAGGTCTGATATTTTAAATAAATTAAACAATGGCTGAAATTTTAAACAAACATTAAATATGGGTCGATTTGATTTGTTCAGGTGATTGTGAATGGCCTGAAATATTGCACGTTCGATTACCATATACCAGTGGACAAAGTGACTACACTTGGAATTTTTGGTCTTCATGAACAAGTTCAGCATTATTGAAGTAGGTTATTTTTTCTATTTTACTATGGTTATTATGAGGTCAAGAAGATTTTCTTGACAATATCAGTGTTTAACCTAGAACAATTTGTACATTTGAGGAAATACATTGTGCAAAGAAAATCTTTTTAAAATCATTCAAGTAAAAATGTGCAAAATATCAAGGTTATATTTTCTGTTAATCATTTGCTTTAATGATAATAAACCTGTATGTTAAAGAAGATTTATTATTTAGCAGGAGAAAGATAACCTGAAAATCACCTATCCTGCATATATTTGAAGATTCAGATCCTCCCAAAAGCATGTGTTTGCTTCATTCTTCTCAACTTTATCAGGATGACAACAAATTATTAATATAATTATTCAGTCATTTTTTTCTTATGATTAATTTTTTATACATTTTCGTTGCATATAGTTGTTAAAAATTATGCCATATATCCTTCGTACAGTTATGTTGTCCTTTAAAAATAATAAATGATACTGCTAATTTCACTTAATCTAAACATAATTGCCTTTGTAGCAGCAAATACTCAGTTAACAAATGTAGGTTTTTCTGTACATATGCTTTTATATTAACACATTTTTCAATAACAGAGCCAATAGAGGTCTGGAAATTACTGTAGTTTTGGTAACAAACTATAAAAGTTCTATATTTTTCTTTTTTTTTCTTTCTTTTCTTTCTTTTTTTAATCTAATGAAGGTTTCAGCACATACCTTTATACTAAAACAAAGTACAAGCTTGAAACTGCTACTAATATAAATACAAAATTGCACCATTAGAGAGCACTCATTACTCATTTCTTAAAAATATAATCATATGCAGAATATTTAAAGCATTATTGAATCAGTTATTTACTCCTTTTGCTCACAGGAATTGTGGTGTGATTTTTGTTTTGTTATTGATGAATTGGGAAAATATGTACTTCTTGATCAATTATTTTAACAATGTGCTGATTGTAATAATTATATAAATAATAAAAAAAAGTTTAAAACTTTGACTTTCTTTTCTTGGACAGAATTGATACATAATGTGTCACTGTAAACCTAATGTGAATTCAATCTGAATGGTATTATTATTGCTGATCATACATTCTTTTACATAGAACAATTATATTGCAACATTTATAAACAATTATATTGCTTTTGCATAAGCAAAGAATCACCTAAAAGCATGAGATGAACAAAGCAGGAAAAAGAAATATGATTAAAAAACAGTCACGTGTCAGAAGGAATGAATCATAGAAAAGGAAGTTAGTACATTAGTATCTGCAAACTAATCATTTACTAATCATTTACATAGGCTTCTCAACCCTCTGAAGCGAGAACCCAGGAATCGAATCCTGTATGAAAGTCATTGACTTTTTTCAAAGACTGAGAGATTCTATACAAATTGTACTGAGTCATATGACCCAATGGATTTGTAGTGTGACCATAAGAAATGTATATATTTAAAGTAGAAAGCCACTACTGCTATTTGCAGTTTGAGAAAGTATGAGCATGAGAAAGTTTAATTCGCACATGTTTTGTTTCAATGGTTAAAAAAGACACAAGACTCAGAAAGAGAGGGGAATATTACTTATAATCTTACATTCCATTGCTCATGTTAGTTCTTATTTCAAGTGTTCTGTATTGTTTAAAGACTACAAACACACTTTTGATGTCACCCAAATGATGATGGGTTCAAGGTTTCTTCCTTATAACATCTAATGGAGTTTTTCCTAGCCAAAGGCTGCTCATCACTGATAAATGCACACAATTCACTGTAACTCTTTAATTCTGTAAAGCTGCTTTGAGACAATGTCTATTGTGAAAAGTGCTATAGTAATAAACTTGACTTGACTTGAACCCTGCTGGCAGCAGCAATTCTCTCATCGTTTGGCAGCTCTATGCTCTATGGCAGGGGTTTTCAACCAGTGGCATTGTATGTGTTCCGTGACAGCCTACATAATTTCACTATTAAAATCACTTTTTTCATAATTTATAATTTCCATAAACCTGACTCTGTTAGGTGGCATATGTATGATACACAACCCCTTATGAAGTACTGGATAAGTTGCCAGACAGAATTTCCAGAGCTTACAGTAAAAGCATTGAGGTGTCTTTTACCCTTTCCAACTACATACCTTTGTGAGAGTGGTTTTTCCACACTGGCATATCTAAAGAACAATTACAGGGCAAGGCTAGACCCAGAGAATGATATGAGGCTGTCACTATGTACCACTATATCACCACGAATAGACAGACTGTGTGGAAGTCACTACGCCCAGAAATCCCACTAACAGGTAAGGAGTACCCCCCTACACACACATACAATAGTGGGCCGCGGATTACTTGTTAGTCAGAATGGTGGTCCCTGGCACAGAACCAGTTAAAAACCCCTGCTCTATGGCTATAACCTAGCTGTTGTCAATTTTCCTGCTTTATAAAAATCATAATATTCAGGGTAGTTTACAATTGTGTCAAGGAGAATACATGCTCATCTGTGTGTTTTATTCTTTCAATTTACCAATTAGAGCAGGAACAATTTAAGAATTAGTAATCATTTATGTAGGAAGATTTCATAAAAGCTTTAATCCACTAATCCCACTCTTTTCACTGTTCGTGTTTTGCGTGCTGCAAATTTTTATATATATAAATATATTTTATATATATATATATATATATATATATAAAATATTTGCCTTTTTAATATATCAGTAAATACTGGATGTTGGTATGGGCAGATGAGGGACAGACAGACTGACAGCTGTGTGTTGTTTTCTTTTTCAGAGGTGTTTAATAAGAATGAAAGAGGTAGCTAATAGTCAATGTCCATATATTACATACTCTACCATTCCCAAAATATAATTGATTACTGGAGATAAAACATATAATGTACTTCCTTTCTCATAATAATTCTTGATGGATCTTCAAATCAAATCAAATCAAATTTTATTTGTCACATACACATACATACAGGGTACGACATGCAGTGAAATGCTTTCTTAGTAAACATCTTAGTAAACATCTTAGTAAACATCCTAGTAAAAATGTTGTGCGATATTTAAATTTACCTTCTACCAGATTGCCAATTTCTCCCACCTAGTTTGACCTTTACTATATTCGATGTCTGCCTACAAACCCGGGAGAGTAAAGATTAACACATGTTTCATCTGTCTTTCCTCTGTGTCACTGCCTGGATTCAAAATGACTTTTTTCTTACTTCTCATATAATAATGGGTAGGAAAGAATTGAGAGGTAAAAAAAACTTCTAAATACTCATGTAGTCACAGAACAAGGCATGCAAATATTTTATTGCAGTGCTATCACACTATTATGTGTTTTTGGCTCAGTTTAATCGAGGGGAATCTACACTTATTACATTTAACTGTTCTGAAAGCAGTTTTGCTTAACACAGTCTCTACATTCACTTCTCCTTCAACTCTCTCCCTCTCTTTATCCTCCTCAAAATGCATGCCAGTGCCACCACCACTACTATCATCATCAGCCATGGCAGATGATCAAGGTCTGCTGTTGCAGAAAACGTCTTATATTGATATTTTGCGGCTTCTGTCCGAATGGCCTGTTTTTTGTTGTTGTTTTTTTAGCAATTTCTTGTTTATACAGTAGATGTGATTGGGTCAGATTCATGTCAATTTATAACTTATATAAGGTATAAAGTGACACATTATGGATCTATTCTGGCCAAGAAAAGAAAGTTCAGACAATGGTTCAAACTTAGTTTTATTATTCATTTATTTAATGCTTATAACCAGTACATTGTTAAAATTATTAATCAAGAAGTACATATTTTCCCATTTTCCAATGATAAAGCAAAAAATCATGCCAAAATAAATTTGAGCAAAACGTGTAATTACTGTAGCTGTTCCAGTTGTGGTTAAAATATCCTCATATGGATTATATTTATAGAAATTAATAATGAGTGCCCTATGGGTGCAATATTGTATTTGCTTCAAGCTTGTACTTTATAAAGGTATGTGCAGGAGCCTATTATTGGCATTACATACAATAAAAAAGGAAAATGTTAAATAGTTAAGTGCTATTGAAAATGTGTTCGTCTAAAAAGCATATGTATGTTGACAGTACATATATAGTTCATCCATCATGCATTCAAACAGACAACATACATTTATTTACTGAGTGTGCACTTCTTCAATGACATCTATTTTTAGACTATCTGAAATTAGCAGTATTATTTAGTACAATATAAATTACATTAAGACAATAAAATTACATGAAAGAATACATGGAATTATTTAACATAACAATAGTCAATTAAATATTCTCAAAAATAATTAAAAGAAAACATTTATAAAATACAAAACTGATGTAATTCTGATATACTTGAGCAGAATAAAACAAGCACATGAGTTATAAAAGGATTTGAATCTTCAATTATTGGCAGGATAGGTGACTTTCATGTTAACATAATTCACCTATTAAAAAAAGAAAATATAATAACATTCCTGTTTATCATTAACACAAATTATTAACATCAAATATAATAATTGTAATGATATATTTTGTACATTTTTACTCAATTGATTTTATAAAGGTTTTATTTGCAGTAGTATGATTTACGTTTCCCAAAACGGACAATTTAAGGGGGGAAACAATAAACATATTGTTCTTGGTTAATCATTTATGTAATTAAACCTTTGTTATCGAGTCCACATCATTCTGCATTTAATGCTGTTTATAAACACTATGTACTGAGTTTTTTTTAAACTACTTTGAGGATTTTTTTTCACAAGCACTTTTGGAAATCCTCATCAGAGTTATGGTTAAATATATGCAAAAACAGCCACCATAAACTACAACAGTAAAACAATGACAGTGTCCATCACACCACTAGAGTTACAATAAAGTACTTCATGGTAACCATGGTAAAAGAGAAAAAATGACTTACTTCAATAATGCTGAAGTTGTTTATGAAGACGTCTCCCCAAATTCTAAGTGTAGTCACTTTGTCCACTGGTATACGATGATTGAAACTGCAATAATTCAGGCCATTCACAATCACCTGAAAAAAATAAAATATAACCACATTTAATGTTTTTACTAAAAATTTCAAAATCTGTTTAATTTATCCAAAATATCAAACCTCATAGTCTTCTTGTTTCACAAACATGATCATGTCAAAGGCTCCCCCCTTGACAAATGGGCCTCCTTTTCTCTCATCGCTACTGTCCCATGTCCGATTTCTGTAGCTGTTAAGGACCACAGAGTGCATGCGGGGGTTGAAGTGGAACGCAATGTCATGATGGTTTGCCCCAGTCAGCAAATCTATTGCAAAGCTGCAAAAAATAATTGTACCTTTTTAATGACTGAATGGTGCCACAAATGGCTGCCTCAGTTTGTTTTTACACATTGTTTGTTTGTTAAAACAGTTTTCTGTAAGCTCATTCACCAGAAAAGAGCTCATACATATCAAGGCTACAATTCCTATCAATATATATATATACAGTGCCCTCCACAATTATTGGCACCCCTGTTTAAGATGTGGTCGTGGACTTCAAAGCATTCTCCTTTTTTTTTAAACAACATAGAACCCAAATGCAAAAAAATAGAAAAATCCAACCTTTTATTTAAGTACATTACTTTGGTGGTAAAAAAAAATCACACATTAAGAAAAAAAAAAAAACCTTGAAATCATGTGTGCCACAATTATTGGCACCCCTGAGGTTAATACTTTGTACAACCTCCTTTTGCCAACAAGACAGCACTTAGTCTCCTCCTATAACATTTCACGGGTTGGAGAACACAGAGAGAGAGGGATTTTTGACCATTCTTCTTTGCACAATCTTTCTAGATCATCCAGTGTTCTGGGTCCTCTCTTATGCACTCTTCTCTTTAGCTCGCCCCACAGGTTTTCGTTTGGGTTGAGGTCTGGGGACTGAGATGGCCATGGGAGGACCTTGAGTTTGTGACTGCTGAACCACTTTTGTGTAGATTTTGCCACATGTTTTGGATAATTATCCATCTTCAGCTTTCTGGCAGAGGCCATCAGGTTTTTATTTAAAATATCCTGGTACTTCAAAGCGTTCATAATGCCATGCACCCTAACAAGGTTCCCAGGGCCTTTGGAAGAGAAACAGGCCCACAGCATCACAGATCCTCCACCATACTTCACGGTGGGCATGAGGTGCTTTTCGGCATACTCATCTTTTGTTTTACGCCAGACCCACTTAGAGTGTTTGTTGTGTGTGTGTGTGTGTGTGTGTGTGTGTGTGTGCACAGCTCACACAGGAAAAATAAACAACATGATGTTCTTCGACGGGTTCCACCACAGGCTGTACGATAGCGTAGATATATTGTTCTTCTCACACAGTTACACAGGCTTATGTTTCTAAGCTGATTAGAGCCATGCGAGGACATTGTTTGGATATTGGGAACATATTTTTATTCCTGGGATATTTTCCGGAGTTGTTTTTCTGGGATGTATTCCGTGAAGCTTGAATTGCAGCTGCATTGCTCATGCTTTGAGACCCACCCCCAGAGGGAGACAACAATCTCCAGTGGGGTGAAAATAGGATGCAGAGTAAATGATTTGAATAAATTACATCTAAAATAGAAATGATGTATAGGTAAACATTAACAAATACTTACAGATAGAGTTATAGTACCAATTATTGAATAAGATGACACCAGATGATCTGAGAAAACACAACGCAACATGATATTACAGTGCAAGACTGCGGAGGTTTGTACAATGTTCAGAGTAACTGCTGTAATAGGTTTGATATAAAACTTAAAATATTTAATGGCAGGTCAATCAAATATTACTGGATCAATTACTTTAATATACAGTACAGACCAAAAGTTTGGACACACCTTCTCATTCAAAGAGTTTTCTTTATTTTCATGACTATGAAAATTGTAGAGTCACACTGAAGGCATCAAGGGCTATTTGATCAAGAATGACCTGGCCTCCAAGGTCACCGGACCTGAACCCAATCGAGATGGTTTAGGGGTGAGCTGGACCGCAGAGTGAAGGCAAAAGGGCCAACAAGTACCAAGCATCTCTCTGGGAACTCCTTCAAGACTGTTGGAAGACCATTTCAGGTGACTACCTCTTGAAGCTCATCAAGAGAATGCCATTTTCATAGTCATGAAAATAAAGAAAACTCTTTGAATGATATATATATATATATATATATATAGCGAGAGAGAGAAAGAGAGAGAGAGAAAGAGAGAGAAAGAGCAAGAAAGGTAATTCTGATTTTGATCTATTCCCTTGTGATAAAGTGAAGACACGTGCAGCATACCGATCACAATCTGAAGCAACAACTCCTTGGAAGAACAAAGCAACACCAGCTCTCAGACCTCCAGGGATTGGTCCCAAATACGGCTTTGTTTGCTGTGGTTAACCATAATTAATTTGAATGATAAATCATTAGTCACGTGATTATGTTTTAATCAATCTGCATTTTTTCAGCTCTTCTGGAGATGAAAGAAATTACTCACTGGGCTGCAGACTGGATATGGTACATCAGATTGGAGGTCTGAAAGTTTTGTTCGTGAGATGCCTAGGTTTAGTTCTTGATTAAACGTAGATGTGTTCCAGTTCTGGAGAGAGCAGAAGTATGAAGAAAACTTATGAAAACTGTTTGTTCATCATTTACATAAAGGTAGTTCAAATAAAACAAAGAGCAAAACTACACAAAATTTAAAAGCATGGTTTAAAATTTTTTTTTATTATTATTGAATACTTACATTTAATGGGTATTTTAACTTTTATAATTTACAATGCACTTCCACCTTAATGTTCAGCATAGTATATTCACAATGTATAAATGTAATGTTTAAAAACAATGTTCTGTGAATTATCATGAGTCATTAAGTAGTAAGTCACTGTGAATTTAACTTTCCTTGACAACGCCAATGGTGTTCAGTATGACATTTCCATGAATGTGAAGTGCAGACACTTTTTCCAAAGACATGCGGTGCTTGAACAGGTAACATCTCTTTCCATTTAAATATACCTGGAAGGAACAGATACTGTAGGTAATTATTTTTTTATTTTATTTGTATTCTATATTTTTACATTTCCATACCTCGTAGCCTTCTTTTTTGATCACAATAAAGATGTCAAATGCTGATCCTTTGGAAAGTTTATATTTTGATGTGTGTTCTTGTTTCTTCCACCTCCCATTCCTAAAACTGTCACAGCACGTCGAGGCATTAAGCTCATGCCTTAAGTGAAAAGCGATGTCATCACAAGACTCCTCATTTGTCAGAAAATCCATTATAAACCTGTGTGTAATAAATAAATAATAATTACATTTGATCCCATTATTATTAGCTCCTTTGTTCTATTGATGGTAAACACATAATTTTGCATTGTTTTGTAATGTGATCAATAACATGAATACATACGTTTGACCACAAACAACTCCTTGGATGTAAAAAGCCATCCCTGATCTCAGCCCTCCAGGAATTGCATATTTGTAAGGAATGTCCTGCATTGAATGTAAACATTTTACATTTATGAATTCCTAATAGAATATTTTAATAGAAACCAAACAACATAAGTTTACTGAACTGGAAACCTTCATAATAATTTTCATATTCATATTCATATCATTGTTATTGAACTAAACTTTCTTTCGGCTTCTCCCGTTAGGGGTCGCCACAGCGGATCCTCCGCATGTTTGATTTGGCACGTTTTTACGCTGGATGCCCTTGTGTTATTATCCGTGTCTTATTCCACTGTCACGTGTCCAGTCCATGTTGTTCCTACCACTCACCACCAGAGTGTGCCATGACCACTCACACTGTGTCCTATCGCAGTGGTCCACAACCCCCAGGCAATAGGTACGGGGCCGAACAGAAAGAATACATAACTTACATTATTTCTGTTTTATTTATTATCTGATTCTGAACAATGATTTATTTTGGAAAATTACAGGATTCTCTCCGCCACATCTGTCTGACTAACTCTTGATGCATGTCATGATGCCCCGGTCACATGTCTTACCTTCATCCCCTACCTTCTTAAAGGGGCTGCTCCAGCCACTAACACATAATACATTACCGCTAAATTGAAACCCCCAAGCCTGCAAAATAAACAAAAAACCACACTGTGGATTCACGTTTATTATTATATTTAGAAAATATTTTTTTTTGCCAGTTGTATCATTTTATTTCGCCACAACGTAAATGCCAGTCTGTAAAAATATTGTCCGACATTACACCGGTCTGTGGCACAAAAAAATGTTGGGGGCCACTGTCCTATCGGACTGCAGTTCCCAGAGGTCCCTACCACAAGACTTGATACTTGGTTAAACAGGCACACTCTGGTGGTAAATGGGAGGAACAACAGGGACCAGATACGTGACATCCACATATTTTATGTGATTTAGGGATTTGTTTTTGAACTGTAGCTACTCACCGGACTGCTGACAACATTTATAACCTCTGAATTTACAGTAGCGAGAGACCATCGTGACATTCCCATACTGGTCATTATTGTTGTCCTTAGTTCATTAAAGAGGGAAGGCATGGAACAGTTCTGTGGAGAAAATAATATGCTACATAAATCAATGTAAATACATGCTTACATACTATTAACTTTAATCAATTACATTTATTCTCCTTTTTACCCATAATAGAATTAATTGTATTTTCTCATCCAAATGTTTATCAGGACATTTTTTTTTTTTACTTATCATAAAAATAAAACAATTTTAACACATGGTTATTAAAATAAAATAAATTACTATTCATGAAAGTTAAATCATAATTAGCAGGAAATTTTAATATAGTTGTATATAATGTAAACTAACCCATGACTGGCCCACTGTAAATGTGATGAGCTTCTTATGAAAGGTAAAGGAGACAGAGTCACTGGCTTCACTCACTCCTACATCACCAACAGCTCTGTATCGGACCCAGTATTGTTCTCCTGGCGTTAGTTCAGTCATTGTGAAGCTGGTCTGTGCATCTGAAGTGTCTGTGACTTCCCATGTGTCAACATCAGTTGCTGAATCAGTTGGCAGTGTCGTCCTGTACTCAACTCTAAACCGTACCGTCTCTCCAGTTGGGGATTTTAAAAACTTCAGAGTGACTCTTCCATCACTGGTCTCTACCACAGGTTTGGGAGGTTTGGAAACAGGCTGGAAATTAGTCTCCATCAACCTGCTCTTCTGATAAAGTCGAATGGAGGTTCCTGGATTGCTGGAGTCAGATATGGAGGCAATGATGAATTTGATTTTCTCATTTCTATTGGCCTTTACAAATGACGTAAAGAGAAAAAGATTCTGCCACATGCCATGCGAAATATCGGGAGAACTGAACCAACGCTGGGCTGCTTGGAGAGAGAAAACATTCTCATTTGTTTCATTTATATTTCTAAACTCTCCATGGTTCAGAAAGTCTTGAATAGCAGTCAGGTAGGAGTCTTCATAGTTTAGAGATGTAAAAGACAAACATACCACCACATCTACAGTATGATCCAAAATTATGGAATTTAATGACCCAGATGATGTCACAACTGTGAGGTCCTCTGACACACTGGAACTCAGTATTTTTAATTCACTTATCATTTCATCTAACCATTGATTCATTTTGTCTGCTGTAAAAGGCGATTTGTAGTTGAGGGCCAGAATGTCCCCCAGTGCTTTGTCCTCCTGTGTTCCACCCCGAATATCTGGCAAAACATCCGCCAGTTTATTTTGTAATGTTAGCTTATAATCTTTGAGAAAATGCTGAAACTTTACCAGTCTGGCTTTGACATCAGGAAAATGATGTGTCATTTGGTTTGTGATCAAATCATGGCATCTTCTTTCTACTTCTTCTATCTCTTCCAGCACTTTTTCTGCTTTACCCACCAGGCTCATGCTGATTTCTCTCACCAACTTGGCAGCGGTTTTATCCAAAAGTGTGAGAGGATACAGCCACACAGTCAGTGGTACACCTTCATTTTGTTGTTGCTCCATCAGATTGGGCAACTTCTTGTACACGTCAATGGCATCCTTGTATGTCGTCGGACTTTCTACAAGTTTAAAGTCACCATAAAATGTGACGCTGACATTCTCAGCCACTTTCTCTTCTTCTTCAGTCATCTTTAGGGATGCTTCCCCCTCTGTGGAAATGGTAGGAATCTTCTGGACCACTGCATGAAGTTTTCCTTCAACATCTTGTTTGCTCTCATTGTTTGCATTTGTGTAATCAAACACCATAAAAGCGTGAGCTCCATACAATACAGCTGTAACTACATGAGTGGCTTTTTTTTGCTCAAATACTTGTGGATAGGTGATATTGCCCATCTCCTTCACAATGAGTTGTTCAAAACGTGTCGTCTGGCTGTACTGCAGGGTAACTCTGGATTGATGTGCTGAGGATTTGTTATTATACAGGTACTTTGCTGATCCTCCAACCTTCACCAACCCACATAAGAAACTGGCTTTAAGTGAAGCACTTAGATTTAAGAGACTGGTCTTTTCACTTAGTGTATCAGAGGCACCAAACTTCAAACTTGTATTAGGCTGCTGTTGCACATCAAGGTGATCACGCAATGCATTTTTATCCCATAAAGTGTCTCCTGAAACAAGAACGTAATGAAAGGTTATACCATCATCAAAAATATTGTATATGTATCCACACATTATATATATTATATAACAGCTGTTATCACTTAGGGTCTACTTACTTTTTTTGCTAGCTTTTTTGACAACAATGGCTGAATGTTGAGTTATTTTCAGAGGACAGTTAATCTGTACCGCTAAACAAGCTGCACATTGACTAAAATATATCCCATAATATATCTCGAAAAGATATACTAAATTGGTTGTTGGAACGTATTTTGTGAGATACTATATATATATATATACATATATATATATACATATATATATATATA
>MU537915.1:1080957-1098099 GCA_024362625.1 Silurus asotus | reverse complement strand
ATGAGTGTGTGTGTATATATATATATATATATATATATATATATATATATATATATATATGTATATACTGTATGTGTGTGTGTGTGTGTGTGTGTGTGTGTGCTAGATTTTGCTAGAAGGATGGGAATGGCAGTACATATACATCACCATATGCTCCTACTTCTTAAATTATGTATAAGAGTGGAGGAAGCTGCACACAGGTGGACTATATTCTATGCAGGAGATGCAACCTGAACTGTACAACCTCAATTCAACACACACTTATTACTCATCTCAATCATTTCGCCACTATTCATTATTTATATGTTATCATATTATACTGTTTACATGCTGTTTTTGCACTTCTTGACTGCTGTTTTTGCACTGCATTGTGTATGTTTACAAATATTCTTTTGTTTATAACCTCCTTGTTTATAGTTCTTTATTGTCCTCTTTTGCATAGTACTGTATAAACAGAGTATACAATAGGTTACCGGTCGGTGCTATTTTGTGTTTGTGTATTTGTCCCACACTGTCTTGTGTTGTCTGTCTGCACAGTTTTTTGTCTGCACTGTTTGCACTAGGTTGCACACGACAAACTTTATGTGGCAACGACACTTAGTCCTTGCTTTGTGTTCTGTTATGCAGATTTATGTTGTGTGTTGTAGCTCTATGTTGTTTATGTAGCACCAGTGTTCTGGAGGAATGTTGTCTTATTTCACTGTGTACTGTGTCAGCTAGATATGGTTGAAATGACAATAAAAGCTTCTTGAGTCTTGACTTGATTGGAAAGAGTTGGTTGGCCCAGATGACATACCAGTAGAAGCATAAAGAAATGGCAGTGGAGTTTTTAACCAGAGGGTTTAACAAGGTTCAGAAAGGTTAGAGAATGCTTAAGAAAAGGTGAAGGAGTGTGCTGGTACCGTTTTTTTTTTTTAAATAAGGAAGATGTGTAGACCTACGGTAACTACAGGGGAATAAAGTTGATTAGTCACAGTATGAAGTTATTGGAAAGAGTAGTGGAAGCCAGGCTGAGAGAAGAGGTAAACGTCTGTGAGCAACAGTATGGTTTCATGCTGAGGAAGAGCACGACAGATACAATATTTAGAAGTCAGGTGTATCAGAGAAGTTTGTAAGGGTGGTGCAGGAAATGTATGAGACAGTGTGACAGCAGTGACGTGTGCAGTAGGAATGACAGACTGGGTGGAGGACTGCATTAAGGATCAGCTCTGAGCCCTTTCCTGTTTGCACTGGTGATTAATGTTTGATAGATGTTTGTGGATGATATTGTGAAAGGTGGAGGTACATGCTGGAGAGAAGGGGAATGAAAGTCAGTAGGAGTATGTGGTCTAGGTCCTACTTCAAAATCCATTTTCAAGAAAAGCTAGACATCATAAGGAGAGGTCGGCCAACCCTGAAGCAATCTAGCTTGTCTCAGCCCGGAAAAGAGTTTGTTCACCACTTTCAGACCAGTGAATACAAGCGGAACCACTGGCTTACAGCCTCTGAGGAGCGGTGCAAATTATGACTATGCATCTCTGGTGTGTAGGTTGTATTTTATTTACATTTTTTATGTTTTTGTCATGTTATTAGACAAATATTGATTCTGATCTGTTTCAGTTAATGTAGCTGGCACAGTTGCGGTTGAAGTGTAGAGGTTTGAATACACTCTCTCTCTCTCTATGGATTTTTGGTCAATTTAATGACACATGGGAAATTGGGGGTATCTGCTATGATGTAACTGATAACAATAACTGACTAGAATGAAATATTAATTATATAAGGTTAAATGTATGGAGTGCCATCTATATTAAATAACATTAAATAACAACTGTAACTGTGGAAAGATTATTGTTATTGTATTAGTAACTAGTAATTTGCATTTGGCTCAATCACACCACCCTTTCTTAAATTGTCATGTTCGACAGGATGATGTTAAGAACTCTATCACGCTGTAAATTAAATCCTGAAGAATAATTCAATATGCATACCTTTACTAATTTAAATTTTATTTACTTAGATTTCCTTATGCTCATTTGGATGTTTTAGCCTACATAGTGTAGTTATAGGTTATAAAATTTGAGTTATAAGGTTCAACTTTTTTTTATTCAAACATGTTCAGATATTTCATAAATGCATAGAATGCTATGTTCACTTCAAAGATAGTTAGAGCATTGATTAATATTTACACTAATATCAATAACGAGAACCGTCTGTAGACTAAAAAGTACTTAAATGACAACTGTGTAAAATGAACCTGGAATGACAGAATCCCTGCGGCAATCGTACAGCATGCCGGGATATAGAGGTCTTCCAAGGGCAGCTATTTCCATACATGTGGAATCCATGACTGCTGCAAATGAAAAGAGAAAGAAAAGAGAACACTGATAAATGCATAAATCTGCAGCATTGTAAATGGGACAGTGGAGCATGAATCAAGCTGTAATATTTCAAGAACTACTAGAGTACTAATTCTATAATTGAAGAAAAATGAAAAATCAAAATGGCTCATTTTAGTGCATATGGAAATTAAGCCAGGAAAAAAAAATAGCAAAAAGTAGAATTGTGCAAACTAAAAAATGCAGATAAATAATTTAATATATGTATGGCAAATAAATATACATTTTAAAGGCAGTGAAATTTTAAATTAAAGAAATTATTTAGAATTTCTAAATTATTAAATATCATTTAAAAAATAGGAATATGTGCAAGATGTGGAGAAGGCACAATATAGAGTATGTAGATATATACATTTATGATATATACATTTCCAAAATGAGATATGTGCATCGCATACAATTACAACAATAGCACACAGTGTATATATATATACATGGTATACCAATAATCTAGGATAATATAGTATATGCTATAAATCTAAGTTAAAACAGTTATATGTATACAGAGATGATACAGATTTCTCTCTCTCTATGTATGCATGAATGAGCGGGTGTAGACGGAGCTCCTGAACGTGTGGTAAAAGTGTGAGTGAAAATGTCTCTAGGTTACCTATGTAGAAGGAAAGCAACTTTATAGACAGGTACCTATGGGCCAAGTCGGCCAAGGGCTCAAGGGGGGGCTCAGACAGAGCCACCGGCACAACAGCCAAGTCCCACACAGGCACTCTGGGTCACATCCCAGGCCTCAGCCTCCGGGTGCTGCACAGGAAATTTGTCACCAGAGGGTGTTTACCCAGTGACTGACCCGCAGGCGGGGTACAATAAGCCGTGATAGCAGACAAGTAAACCTTTAGGGTTGAAGGAGCCATCCTCCTGGCAAACTGTTCTTGCAGGAACTCCAGTACTAAACCAACTGGGCAGTTAACTGGGTCTAATTATTGGTGCTCACACCATGTAGCGAACAGGTAGCGAACTCATAGAGGAAGCTCTGGAAAGGAGGATGGTCTCCACTTCCTCAGTAGAGAGACCAGCTGCTAGAAACTGTGCCCCATCAGGGGCCACGCCCCTAGCCTCCATAACTCTGGGTGGGGGTGAACCTGGGTTCCCCTGCTTGAGAGAGGAGATCCCGCTGGGAGGAATTTCCCAAGGAGGTCCCTTGAGGAGGGACACCAGGTCCATAAATCATGGTTTTCCCGGTTATCAAGATGCCACCAGGAGGAGACACACTCCTTTACATTGAACTCTCTTCGGAACTCCCGAAAGCAGCATGATAGGAGGAATGGCGTACAAACATAGACTCGGCCACATCTGCTGGTTGAAAGAGAGCCAGAGGGGACAGTGCGAAGTCTCCTGAATCACAGGATCCACCTGGGCTATGTAAAATCTCTGCCATATCTGCTCCACCACCTCAGGGTGGAGCCTCCCTCCATTTCCCGGACCACTGCGCTTGCCTCAAAAGGGCGTCTGCGCTTCAATTCAGGTGACCCAGGATATAGACAGCCCTAAATGAGAGCAGCTTTGCCTGAAACCAGAGGAGGATCTGCCGTGCCAGCCTGTACAGGGGCGAGTTTGGGGTCTCCAAACTGGTGGTTGATGTACGAGACCACCGATGCATTGTCCAAACAGACCAGCACATGACGATCCCTCAAGTCTAGGAGGAAGTGTTTCAAAGCCAGAAACACAGCCATCATCTCCAGGCAGTTTATGTGTCATGAGAGTTGTAGCTCATTCCACCGACCTTGGGCAGAGTGACCACTCATCACTGATCCCCACCCCGTGAAGGATGTGTCTGCCGTTAGCATTATAAAAAAACAAGGAGCTTCCAGGACAGGGCCTTAATACAGGAAGGTAGGTTCTTTCCACATATCTAAGGCTCGAAGGACTCGCCGCGAGACATTGATAGTCAAGTCAAGTCAAGCCAAGTCAAGTTTATTTGTATAGCGCTTTTCACAACAGACATTGTCTCAAAGCAGCTTTACACAAATCAACAGTGAAGGTGAATGGTGTGAATTTATCCCTGATGAGCAAGCCGTGGCGACTGTGGCAAGGAAAAACTCCCTTAGATGTTATGAGGAAGAAACCTTGAGAGGAACCAGACTCAAAAGGGGAACCCATCCTCATCTGGGTGACATCAAGAGTTTGATCATAAATCTTTCAACAATACAGAACACTGGAGAGTGAGAACTAACATGATTACTGGAGTATAAGATTATAAGTGATGTTCTTTCTGCAGTCTTATACAGTCTATATGGTTAGTAGCTCCGAGTTTTATGAGCTCAGCATTTGTGATCACCACAGATCCAGCATCAGCTTCTCCATGCCAGAGCCTTTAAACACTCCAGGAGGTCAAATGTCAAAACTCCACACATGTAGCGGGATCCAAATGGCACTGGTACGTCTCTAGATTGTTCGGGATGTTTGTGAGTTCGGCATTTACTTCTTCAAGGTCCGTAATCATCACGAGGTGGGAGGTGATTGGAGCTGGCCAAACCTCAGGGTGTCTCGGGATGGGGAGAGAAAGAGAAGCAGTGGAGAGGGATTAGCATTGCCCACCCCCCCAATGAAACAGGGGCAAGGAGGGAGACACATATGGAAATCTTGATGGCTTCTAGCCATGTCTGCACAGATTCACACACAAAGTGCTTAACTGAACAAACAGAAGCTAGCGTCGCTCCACTGCTTGCGCATTTTGTAGCTTCCGGGTCGCGACTTCGCCCCGCCGATAATGTCACGCCTCGCCATTGGATTTCACACGTGATTCACAGTGTGAGCAGAACATGGAGGCATTCCCAAAGTGTTGTGACGCAGCTCGAGTTCCGAAAGGGGGACCCTATCTTTACTATTTTCTCTATTTTGTATGTTGTGTGATTTGAGTGAGTTTTGAGTGGTGTTTTTTCGTTGTGTTTGCATATGTGTGTGTGTCTGTGAGACAGAGACACAGTGGCACATTTCTTTCTCTGACGTCATGGCGTTTACAAGCCTGACGCGAAAGCACAGATTTTAATGCGCTTCAGCAGTAGCCAAGTTAATCGGTGGCAAAAGCATTATTTCTGCCCCCTGAACAGACTGCACTGACATCATCACAAACGATACAGGTTTGATCTGTATTAAGCCAAAAAGAAAACCTAGAGGTTTTGTAGAGTAGTCTTGTTTGGCGCCATCAGTCTGTTTTACGTATCAAAGGTTTTTTTTTCTTTACGTTGGCCGTGTATTTTTGTGTGAAAATGTAGCTTTTCTGGAGACAAGAATACCTCATTGCTATACTGTGCGAGATTTAATAAATACATTTTGAAGTACGGGTTCTGTGGCAGAGGCACCAAGAAGTGGTCAGCCAGTTTTTGTGGGAGGATAAACCTTTAGTTATTTCTGATAAGTTGAAGACAAAACTGTCAAAGTCATTAAGAAAACTGGCAGAGGAAATGGACATTAGTTTAGAAACGGCCTACACTGCTGTAAGAACTTTTACAGTGTAAGTCGTTCAAGAATTACAACCAACAGATTACGTCAATAAATTGTGGTTTTGTGTTGTTTAATAATTTCATACACCAAAATGGAATTAACATGCTTTTTTTTTACTGATGAAGCTTGGTTTCATTTACCAGGGTACATAAACATGCAAAATTCTCGTCTGTGAAACGCAGAAAATTTACATGCTATTATTAAGGAACCACTTTACTCTTTGAAAATCAGAGTTTGATTGCAATTTCCAGACGTCGGCTTTCCCATTAGCCTTACCCATTAGTCCTCTTTCAAACCAACTACCTGCATGTCTTCCCCTTACCAAATCTATAACAGTCTTCCTATTTTCCTTCCTCCTGGTGACTCCATCCATAGCATTCTCCTACCGACATACCCCATGTCCCTCCTCTGCACATGTCCAAACCAACTCAATTGGGCCTCTCTCACTTTTTCCCAAAAACGTCCTACCTGTGCGGTCCCTTTAATAAGCTAATTTCTCATCTTCAGCTCTGCTATTTCTTGCTCCACCTCCTGTCTTTTAGTCAATGCCACTGTGTCTAAACCATACAACTTACCACAGTCCTAAAACTTTCACTTTCACTCTCACAGATACTCTTCTATTACAAATAACTCCTGCCACTCTTCTCCACCCACTCCACCCTGCCTGCACTCTTTTCTTCACCTCTCTAACACACTCTCAATTACTTTGTACTGTTGACCCGAGGTGCCTGAACCCCTCCTCCTTCTCCATCTCTTCTCCCTGCAACCGCACCACTGCACCACTTGCAAACAAGAAAGGACTCAGAGACGATCCTTGATGCAGTCCAACCTCCACCTTTAACCAGTCGTTCGTTCCTACTGCACACTTCACTGCTGTTACACTGTCCACATACATGTTTCTAGATGTTGGATTATGGGTTCCATATTTTTTAAAAACACAATAAACGGAATAATACTGTTCTATAATTCTGTATCCTTACAAATGCCAACTTGGAATGAGTCTTTTTGTCTCAGTCATTGAATTGAATACATAAATGTTTAATATGCAGACATCGGCTTTGGCTTGAATTTATTTAAATGCATTACAACTATTTTCTTCACTAAATAAATGATTTCAAGTTATATTAAGTCTTTAACAGAGAAATATCTACAATCAACCTATTTGGGAGTAATATAAGAAACATAACCTTACCTGAAAGGTTTTCTCAAGCTTCCAACCTCTCCGGTGTTAATGGATACAGGATACAAGAAACAGCAGGATGGAAATGCTTTTTATAAAACCATGTAATGGGGTGGGTGAAGATATATGCTAGCATATACTGCCCTCCCATATGTGACGTAGAACCAAAATGCGCACACTATAGGCAGATCTTAGAGTATAACTTGTAAAAGTATTTACAGTCATTAGACAAGAATATTACATCCGCTTTCATTTTCATGTTTTTATTTAAATAACCAAATAATTATTTATTGATAACATTGATAGCAATTGAGTGGTCCTCTCCAACATCTATATACCATAATCCTTCACCACAACGTGGTTCAGCTTTCGTTGTCTCATTGTAACACGTATTTTTACATGGAACATATCTAATGTAAAATAAGCAATTAAAAAAATTAAGCTTTCAGAAGAGCTGTAACGCTCTTCTTGGGTATGCAGTAAATTCAAACAGACATTTTTTTTATAGGATTTTAAATTGTATTTTACAGAGAATTTAATTTAGATAGAGCTGTAAAGCAATTTCAGTGTATAGCCAAAATCTTTTTCTTTTGGATGTTCCCTTTAGGGGTCACCACAGTGGATCATCCGTCTCCATAATACTCTGTCCTCTACATCTGCCTCTTTCAACCAAACCACCTGCATGTCTTCCCTCACCACATCCATAAACCTCTTCCGTTTATGATGTAGTGTAGGAACCATTTATAGTGCCTCTCTTAATGTTAATCAGAGATTAGGATTCAGTTTTAAATCATTTGAAGTGCTCGTTCTTAAAGTTGTACTTTCAGACATATATAGAAAACACGCTATGGTCACTCTTAATCAATTTTGCTAAAGTGCTGCTTGTAGGAGATTTTAATATTCATGTAGATGATGCAAACGATGCCTTAGGATTATCATTTGTCAACTTATTAAACTCTTTTAGGGTTAAACAAAATGTCACCGGACCAACTCATCGATTTAACCACACACTAGACTTAATATCCCACAGAGCAGACGTCACTGATATAAATATTTTACCTCAGACTGAAGACATCACAGACCATTATCTCATAGTGTACACATAACCGGTAGAGCAGATTAGCTGTGTTTCACCATGCTATCGACTTGGTAGGACTAATGTGTTCCATCACAGTTTAGTAGTGAAGACTGAATTTCTTCACTGAAAAAAAAAGATAACATTGGAAAAACAATTGTGGCAGTTCAACCTCTAAGACCATCTCCTGACACAGTGTCACCTTCAACTCCACAACTACACTGTTTTACATGTATAGGACAGGAGGAGCTGTATGATGTTATTATCAAAGCTAAATCAACAACATGTCAGTTAGATCCCATTCCAACAAATCTACTAAAGGAAGTGTTATATACAGCTGGTGAGCCTCTTCTCAATATTATTAACTCCTCACTATCTTTAGGTCACGTCCCTAAATCCCTCAAGCTAGCAGTAATTAAGCCCCTCATTAAAAAAACTAATCTGGATCCGAACACGCTATCAAATTACAGACCAATTTCGAATCTCCCATTAATGTCTAAGATTTTGGAAAAGATTTCTGCTGCCCAGCTATGTTCCTACTGGCAAGAGAACAATATCTTTGAAAAGTTAGGTTTAGTCAGGTTTTAGGCCCCATCATAGCACAGAAACTGCCCTAGTTAAAATCACTAATGACCTGTTTTTAGCTTCAGACCAAGGCTTCATCTCGCTGTTAGTTTTACTAGGTCTTAGTGCTGCATTCGACACTATAGATCATGATCTTCTCCTAGATCGCTTACAGAAATTCAGGGACAGGCAATAAGATGGTTTAAATCCTACCTGTCCAATCGTTAACATTTCGTAGATTTAAATGGAGAGCTTTCCAGGCTAATGCTAGTGATCTATGGCGTGCCACAAGGTTCAGTTCTAGGACTCCTGCTCTTCACAATATACATGCTTTCCTTAGGAAATATTGTTAGAAGGCATGGAATTAGCTTCCATTGTTATGCTGATGATACCCAACTATATATCTCACCTAAACCAGGCGATACAGCTCAATTAACTCGCATAATTGAGTGTGTTAAGGAAATAAAAGATTGAATGACCCATAACTTTCTACTTTTAAATTCTGATAAGATGGAGATTTTGCTCATCGCCCCAAAAACCAGTATACAGAAGCACCAGCATCTCAACCTGCATTTAGACGGATGTTCTGTAAACACTAGTTCAACAGCAAAAGACCTGGGAGTTATTTTAGACACCAACTTATCTTTCAAAAATCATATCAACCAAGTTACAAAAACAGCCTTCTTTCACCTTAGAAATATTTTTAAACTAAGAAAAATGTTATCTATATCTGATGCAGAGAAGCTCGACCATGCGTTCATGACCTCCAGTATAGACTACTGTAATGCATTACTACGTGAATGTCCTGCATCATTAATAAACAAGCTTCAGTTAGTTCAGAATACAGCAGCAAGAGTTCTTACTAGGTTAAGAAAATATGATCATATAACCCCGATCTTATCGTCCCTACACTGGCTTCCTGTTAAGTTTTGAATAGACTACAAACTACCGCTACTCACTTATAAAGCACTAAATGGTTTGGCTCCCATGTATCTCTCCAGTCTTTTAACACGCTACAATCCATCATGCTCCCTGGATCTCAAAACTCTGGGCTTCTAGTAGCTCCTAGAATAGCAAAGTCCACTAAAGGCGGTAGAGCATTTTCACATTTAGCTCCCAAACTTTGGAATAGTCTTCCTGACAGTGTTCGGGGTTCAGACACACTCACACAATTTAAGTGTAGATTAAAAACATATCTTTTTTATCAAAGCCTAGACATAACATACATCAGATCATAACCTTGTGCTCCAGAACATCTGATCACATGCACATTATCAACTTGTGCTGTTAATATCATGAACAGCAGCTACGCTAATTTCTCTCCACTGCTTCTCTTTATCTCCTATCCCGAGGCTTCCTGAGGTTTTGCCAGCTCCAGTCACGTCCTACCTCATGAAGATTGTGAACTTTAAAGGAGTAGATGCCGAACTCGCAAACATCCCGAACCATCTGGAGACGTACCAGTGCCAATTAGATCCCACTACCTGTGTGGAGTTTTGAGATTGGACCTCCGGGAGTGTTTAAAGGCTCTGGTATGGAGAAGCTGTTGCTGGATCTGTGATGATCACAAATGTTGAGCTCAGTAGCTCCTACTTTTATACCAAAGACTGTAGAAAGAACATTTACTTATAATCTTATACTCCTGTACTCACTCTCCAGTGTTCTGTATTGTTGAAAGATTTATGTTCAAACTCTTGATGTCACCCAAATGAGGATAGATTCCCCTTTTGAGTCTGGTTCCTCTCAAGGTTTCTTCCTCATAACATCTAAGGGAGTTTTGACTTGCCACAGTCGCCATGGCTGCTCATCAGGGATAAATGCACACCATTCACCTTGACTGTTGATTTCTGTAAAGCTGCTTTAAGACAATGTCTGTTGTGAAAAGCACTATAGAAATAAATTTGACATGACTTGACATTTCTTTCCTCTTTTCCTCCTTCCTGGTGGCTCCATCCTCAGCATTCTTCTACTGATATACTCCATGACCCTCCTCTGCACATGTCCAAACCATCTCAATTGTGCCTTCCTCATCTTGTCTCCAAAACGTCCTACATACGGGGTCCCTCTAATAAACTCGTTTCTAATCCTGTCACTCCCAATAAAACTCAGTGTATTGCCAAATTACAACAGCAAAATAAAGAATTGTGTGCAAGAGCATTCTTCTTCACAAAGATTTCCACCTGGAAGACATTAGCTTCCATCCATATTTTAAACACACTTAGGCTGCATTTACTGTAAATGGTGTAGTAGGCAATCATAAAATTTTGAATTTAACATCCCCCAATAAAACTCATATTGACCTAAAGCTATTAGCTACACCACTTATATGTTCAGGTAAGGCAAATAATCAAATATTAAAACATGTCTTCAGAGTCTGCCACTATTATTAAAGCCTCAGCACAGACAATTTATTGATTTCTGAATATACACCTTAGCAAAATCCACTCTTCCCATTTTTGCTGATGAGGCTCATCATGGTAATTTTATCTGCAACATTGATCATGTTATTCAAGCTGTGCATTGCTACACAGCAGTGAGTCAGCAGTGTGAACTGCAGGGGACTGACTGAAGCGCCCCTAGTGCTCAGTATGATGCATTAGTGGTGCTGTTCCTTATCTGGACCGCCTGAGTCTTAGTCAAAAAATCTAAGATCCATTTACAGAGGGAGGTGTTCAGGCCCAACAGGCGATTCCTCCTAAACAGATGCTGAGGAATGATGGTGTTGCATGCCGAGTTGAATTAATGACCAGCACATAGGTACAGTATGTGTCCTTATTTTCCAAATGAGTGAGTGTCAGGTGGGTTGTGGTGGAGATTGAGTTGACTGTGGTGTGATTAGGGTCAGTACTTTAAATGTTGGCACAATGGCTAGAAAAGGGAGAGAGTTAGCTGATATGATAGCAAAGAAAGGTAGACAGGTTGTATGCTTTCATCCAGACGATTTGTTTTTCAGGGGAGGCCTTGTATATTTCAGCAAGACTATGCTTAACCACATGCTGAATCCAAATAGTGTGGCTTTGTATTAGAAGAGTCTTGGTGCTGAACTGGCCTTCCTGGAGTCCTGACATTTCACCAACTAAAAACATTTGGAGCATTATATAATTTAAAATATGACAAAAAAGGTCCATGACTTTTGAACATGTATCAGATATAAATAGAACATTTATGTCTAACATTGCTCTCACAAAACTTCAACAACTGGTCTCCTTAGTTCTCAGACATATACAGACGATTTTTAAAGAAAAGGGGATGCTACAGTGTTTTACAGTAAGATATGAGGTTGTTATATATTAACAGTTCAAGTTGGTTTATATGCTGTTCCATACAAACAGTCAGCTTTAAGTCAATTAAAAGCTTGCAGTTTAATGTTATTCCATAGTCAACAGTAAAGTTAAAATTATTGGAGGAAGAAAGCTGCCATTCATATTTAAAACACACTTAGGCTGCATGTAAATTAGGCAGTAGAAGCAGTAGTAGGCAGTGATTCAATTTTATAATAATAATAATAATAATAATAATAATAATAATAATAGGTTTAATTTATATAGCGCCATTCCCAAGCTCAAGGACGCTTTACAAGGTACGATAGTTCAATATTTTAAGACAGATGAATTATAATGAACATACATAAACATAAACATATTCGTCAGACATTTGCCCAGGACGAAGGATCACATGCAGCTGCATGAGTTAATAACAGAGACAACACAGACGCAAAAACATACAGGAAAAGAAAAAGAACACTACATAGTACATGAAACATACACCACATTTCAGAAAAATTAAGGACTCCTAACACATATGCATTGAATGATTGTGGAGGTTGAAAAGGTGAGATTGAGTGAGCTGATAGACCAGAGAAGAGTGAATTGCAGTAGTCGAGACGGGGCAGAATCAGAGCATGCACTAATGTTTCAGCGTCATTTCTGCAGATTAAAGGTCGCAGTTTGACAATTTGTTGTAAATGAAAAAAAGACGTTTTACAGAGGCTGCGAATATGGGCATCAAAGAATAGTGAGGGGTCGAATATGATTGAGAGAACGCGCCGACTGTTTCATAGCCCTGCTACTGGACCAGATAGAGGGGATTGCAGATGATGATGACTAATGAAGGACGTATCTCCTTCTAAAAGTGCGAACTAAATATCTTGGGCGACGAAGGATACCAGATAAGCGGCAATGGTCATACGTCGCGGGGTTGAGGCGCCAGTGCCCGTTTAGAGCCACTAGGTCGCAGGGCCTGTTTACGATTTCCATTTGAGTGTTGAAACCAAAAATAGCCAGAGATAGAGTAGTAAATGCCAGAAACTTTAACATGTTAAGGAAGAGCCATGGAAAAGTCAGCAACAAGCATTACCGCGTTAGCCAGAACCGAACACAACCCAACATCAACAAAGCAAACGGAAAGGGCAGCTACCTGACCAAACAGTATGCTAGCAGACAATCCACAAGTAGAGTGTTAACTCACCTCATAGTTAATCAGATCGATGGAGGATCGAAAGGGTAGAGGGCTCGCGATAAACTACAAACTAAATTTTGCATTAAACATCACTCACTAAAATGTATATTCACCCTAAGCTATCAGCTACACCATTTACAGTATATACTCCTTTAAATAGTGGTGCTATATTGTTAATGGATCCGGTAAGGCAAATAATAAAACATAAGCATGTCCTCAGAGACTATTAAAAAAGCATCAGCACAGACAGTGTATTGACATCTGAATATGCAGACTTGCAAAATTCAATCTTCACATTCTTGCTGATGAGACACACCATGGTTGTGTCATTGGAGAACTTAATGACTGTATGCATTGCTGCACAGCACTGGGAGGCCTCAGTGCTCAATATAATGGTGCTAAAGGTGCAGTTCCCAGTCTTTCAGACCAAATGTTCAGTTTCAAAATGCAGAGCCCTGTGTTCAGGCTCAACACTTCCTATGCAGGTCTGTAAACATGACCACCTATACTAATACATGAATCAACACTGAACAGGATACAATAATTACTGTAATTATCAATACCCAGAAATGGGTTGGTATCAGCAAGACAAATGATTGTTTTGGTAGAAGCTTCAGAGACTTAAGGAACACAAACCAACCAGTATGATGGCCACATTCGTGGGTCAGGTGCTGGTGTGGAAATCAGAAGAGTATCAAGAAACAGTGCATATTGAGTAGCCACATGCTTTAGCAGAAACTTCCGTTAACGTCTTTTAAGTGAGGACATGGGCCTTGTGCCAGATTACGCTGTACCAGTACGTGCCTGTCTGAAGTATAATAACATTCTTTAGCACTAACATGAGCACATATGCAGAATCATGTAATCAATAAAGTACTAAATCACAAAAAACAATGATAATAATCAGAGATGTATAGTAACGAAGTAGAACTACTTCACTACTGTACTTAAGTACTAAAAGGCTGTATCTGTTCTCTACTGGAGTATTGTTTTTTTCTCCTACTTCCACTTTTACTTCAGTACATATTTTTGATGATTTTAATACTTTTACTCCGATAGATTTTTTATGTTCTGCATCGTTACTCGTTACAATTATGAAAATGTTACGAATCATTCCAAACCCCCCTTTGGCGGCTGTCATTGCCGTCGCTTCCTTTCCAAACCCGGATTACCCCAATCCTCCCGGCACTGTTTTGGATCTATGTTCACGCCTTTAGCACGACGTTTCCATGGGCGTAAATGTCCCCCCATCCGAGGGTTGTCCCCCCCCAAAAAATAATTATCAAAAGAAATCGCACTCTTTATTGTGAAAAATATTTGTATGTATACCTAAATAATTGTATAAGTAGAAAAAAAACCCACCAAAAATGCATTTAGAAACAGTTCAGCCCCTGTTTTCGTTCCTCACAGTGGTTTGACCCACTGCCTGCTTTACGAGTTCATCTCACCTACTCTACACACACGAGTCAGGTGTGTGTCTGTAGCTTAATTAATTATCAACTCCACTAAGTGGGGTATTTTATTTACTTCATGTAATGCGATTCTCTTTAATGTAGTAGATGCAGACTCATCTATACATTTTTTGCGGACGAGTTTATCTCACCTACTCTACACACACGAGTCAGGTGTGTGTCTGTAGCTTAATTAATGATCAACTCCACTAAGTGGGGTATTTTATTTACTTCATGTAAAGCGATTCTCTTTAATGTAGTGATGCAGACTCATCTATACATTTTTTTGCGGCAGAAATGCTAATTACTGATGTAATTGTCCATGAATCTGCTATATTATTAAAATATGACTTATCTAGTTAATGTTAGCTTGTTTACAATAGCTTGTAGCATATTGCAGTGCAACACGCCAAAGCTATTTTCTATGCAGTGATTTATTTGGGACGACTTGGCATAATGTTAACTTAACAATAACGTCCACAATTATCATATTGTTAAGCATTTACTAAATGAGCACTGTGCTACATCCGAACTGACCCCACTGTATTTTTTGTATAATCAATTTCTATTCTGTTCTTAAGTGTCTTAATTTATTTGTAAATAAAATGTTAAACCTTTTTTTAAATTCCTTGTTTTTATTGTTTTGAATATTTTTTTATGATAGTTTTACTTTCTTTATGTAAAGGAGTTTGAATTATCATTGTAAATGATGCAGTCTCCATGCTACGATAATAATGATAGAAACAAGGTTTTTCACTGTGGGGACGTTGTAAGAAAAAATGATGAGGACAACAAAGATCGTAATGAAGAAGTTTATAACAGCATAGCAGTGACAAAATACACGAAGCACTTTGGGTTCATCGGAGTCAGAAAGAACCCCAAGCAAACTCTGCCCAGATATTTTATATTGTTCTTCCCTTTGAAGTATAGACCGGAGTTACCCTTTAAATGTAAATTAGATATAGGACATGCTCGAGGAAACAAAGGGCTGGGGGATACCATTCTCGGGGCGGAGGTCAGCAGGTGGTAATCACCGTTATTCACACCTTTGCTGGCGTCGGCCCCCCAGCAGGTCAGGATGCATGGTCTCATATACCTTTTGGTTAGAGATAGTCTTTGATGGCTTGCTGCTTCTCCCAGACAGATTTAATCAAGACTATAATTAGAATTAATACAACTGAAATTCTACATCAAACTACATAACTACTTTTTATCAATTTTAAACCGTTTTGAGGATGAGCTGAATTTGATATAGCATGGGGTGGAATCGGGATTGAGGCAGTCTGTAATTCTTACAGTCCCCTCTTTGATGCTTTTGGCCCTGAAGCATCACATCCACTCCCTTTACACAGATTACACTTTCTGTCTTAGGCATGTGCCCATTGGCGGTGAAGCCCTGCCTTAGGTTGTCCTTCTTCGGCCCTCAGAGAATCTAACCCGTCATCGGAACATTCACCTCATGCACACCGGTTATCGCTTTATCTCATTCGGCATGCTTACCATGCAGGTTTCTCCTAAATATATTTGGCTATATGTAAAATTTTATTTAGGATTGGAATAGAGGCCTTCAGGAACCATCATAACCAATAGAGGCATCCTACATTAAATATTGAATCATCTTAATAAACAAAAAAAAACAATCATAAACGATGGGAATGTCCTATAGTGATCATAGAATTGTCTGAAATCAGACATCTTAGCATGGAACACATACAATATTATATTTGGCCAATAATTAGCAATATACATACATACATACATACCGTGATCTTAAAAGTTACATCCCAAATTAAACCAGAATAGGAAAAATACAATTCTGGGATATTTTTATCAAACTAATTGCTCTTCTGGTTTGAATGGTGTCTATTAATTTGCTCTATTCTTTACCGAACCAGCAGGAAGTGCTGGTTGTAGCTCTGCGTATTCTTGCATCATACTCGTCACTGGAAAGGACAATGCTACCATCAGTTCAGCCACCTTTGTTTGGTGATTCTGAAAACTAAGAAAAACAGAACATTTTTTTAACTACTTTGGTGTAAATGTATTACAGTGCATTAACAACTACAGCATCACAAAGCCTGCAATAGTTGAAATGAATACACAACAGTAAAAACTTTAGCTATATTAGCCTAAATGCACTTGAGCACATTAACAACTGTTCAACACCAGCTAAATTCTCATTAGTCTAGATCTATGTTCGTTATACGTGTAACTTATAGCATATGTTTCCATAAGAACAACTGCAAGGACTGTCATTTTAACAATATAAGCTTAATTTCGAAGTTGCTTTAAACTAAATATTACTTGGACATCACAGAAATCTTTGTCGGGACCGAAATGCATAAAATGCAGTAAGTCGTTAACCAAGGCAACATTAGCAAACAAAGTTTTTACTCTTAGGGGACAGCTCATCATTGTACTACAGACCCCATAGCCTTATTAAATATTGCTGTGAGTTCACATAAAGTTTCTTTTAGATGCACAGTTACCTGATCTGGGTTATCAGAATGCATATTTCTGCGTCGAAGGAAATAGGGTGGTGGACGTCCCTTTCCTAAAGACCAGCATTTGTGGACT
>MU537915.1:1059970-1078518 GCA_024362625.1 Silurus asotus | reverse complement strand
TATATATATATATATATATATATTATCATGGTTAAATATATGAAAAAATTAACAATAGTAAAACAATCTCACATGACACATTTACAGTACATTTACATTTACGCCATTCAGCAGAGACCCTTATTCAGAGCGACGTACAAAAGTGCTTCGAGTCTCTATCGATAAATAAATCAATAACAGTGTAAAAAATAACCTACTTATATATATATATATATATAAATAAACAATAGTAAAACAATCTCACATGACACATTTACAGTACATTTACATTTACGCCATTCAGCAGAGACCCTTATTCAGAGCGACGTACAAAAGTGCTTCGAGTCTCTATCGATAAATAAATCAATAACAGTGTAAAAAATAACCTACTTCAAAAATGCTGAAGATGTTCATGAAAACGTCTCCCAAAATTTGAAGTGTAATCACTTTGTCCACTGGTATACGGTGATTGAACGTGCAATATTTCAGGCCATTCACAATCACCTGAACAAATAAAATGTAAATTTTTACAATTGTAAACTGTAAAATTGTTCAATTGTAAACCAAATTTAATCACTTTACATACATTTTCATCCATTGTTTAATTGATCCAAAATTTCAAACCTCATAGCCTCCTAGTTTAACAACCATGATGATATCAAAGGCTCCTCCTTTGACAAATGGGCGTCTGTTATGTTGTATGTAGTCCCATTTATCATTCATTTTAAGGACCACAGAGTCCATGCGGGGGTTAAAGTTGAATGCAATGTCAGGATGGTTTGCCCCAGACTGCAAATTTATCTCAAAGCTGCATGAGATAATTGTAACATTTGTAACATAACAATTGGAATAACATTTTAATGGCTGCAATCTATTCCAAAATGAATTTCTTTTAAACTATCCTGAGGTGAAGACACATGCAGCATACTGTACTTTTTACCATCTGAAGCAACAACCCCTTGAAAGAACAAAGCAACACCAGCTCTCAGACCTCCCGGGATTGGTCCAGAATATGGTTTGCTCTGTTGTGGTTAAGTATCATTATTTTTAATAGTAAATCTCTAATCATGTCATTTATTTGTGTACTTATTCATTTATTTTTGATACGACAATAAATTACTCACCGGGCTGCAGACTGGATGTGGCACATCAGACTGGAGGTCAGAAAGCTTTGTGCCTGAGATGCCTGAGTTTAGCTCTTTATAAAATTTTGATGTGCTCCAGCTCTAGAGAGAGCAGAAGTATGATTATTAAAGGGTTTGTTCATTATTTATGAGAAACCAAAATAATGTATTTAATGATAATTAATTTAACAGAAGGTCATTCGCAGAAAGGTGAATGAGTAACTGAGTAGTAAGAATTTCATTTGTTTTTGACACAGCATGTCATGTAGAATTTTTGTGGTTTGTAATTAATTTGTCTCTTGTTCAACTAATTTAGTTTGTGTGGGTGTTCTGGTGAGTATTATGGCATATTGTGGGGAATGTAAAAACTTGTTAATTCATTTCATAAATAATTTAATACTACTACATCTATTATTTGAAAAATACCCATGTCTATAAATGTTCAACTTACTTCAACAATGCCTACAGTGTTCAATATGACATCTCTGTTAATAGGCAACATCTCTTTTCATTTAAATATACCCGGAAGATCAGATACTGTATGTTTGTTTTTTTTTTTACTTTATGGACATTTTATTATTATTATTTTAATTTCCTTACTGTACCTCGTAGCCTTCAGTTTCATTCCCAATAAAGATGGCAAACCTGTGTGTAAAGATTTACCTATTTTTTTTTATTAGATTGAGAATTATTTTGTATGTAATATGATCAAAAATATGAATACACACCTTTCACCAAAAACAACTCCTTGGATGTACAAATCCATTCGTGTTCTTAGTCCTCCAGGAATAGCAGCAGAGTAAGGAATGCTCTGTAATAAGTACAGACATTTACAATTATCAGTTTCTAGCAAGACTCAGTTTAAACAGTGACGCATCTAGCTATGTTTTTTGTTTTTAAATAATTAACTTGTTTTATTCCATGTGCTTAATGTGACTAATTAATTTGTTTTGAACAGTTGCTACTGGAAGTCATTTTGAATTTTGTTGCTACTCACAGGACTGCTGGCAACATTTGTAACCTCTGACTTGATAGTGGATAGAGACCACCGTGACATTCCCATACTGGTCAGTATTCTTGTCCTTAGTTCATTATAGATGGAATTTATGGAAAGATCCTGTTGCAGAAAACGAGATAATCAAATACATGTTAATACAAGTTTACATATTGCTTACAATTATTCATCATTAACCATTTCATTTATTCAATTCAGGTCATTTGAACTTCAACAAATAATATTTTCATTAAAAATATAAAATATAAGGCTTATAGAAAAGTTTTTGTAATATAAATTTGACAAGTAGTTATTAAATTGCAATAAACGTTATTTTAATTTTTTTTACCAATGTCTATTAATGCATCCTTATGGATGATTTAACAATAAATTTCAGTAAAATTAATAAAGATATATATATATATAAATCTTAACTGACCCATGATTGGCCCACTGTGAATGTGTCAAGCTTTCCATGAAAGGTGAAGGGGACAGAGTCGCTGGCTTCACTCACTCCTACATCACTAACAGCTCTATATTGGACCCAGTATTGTTCTCCTGGTGTTAGTTCAGTCAGTGTGATACTGGTCTGTGCATCTGATGTGTCTGTAACTTTCGATGTGTCAACATCAAATGCTGAATCAGTGGCGGTGTCTTCCTGTATGTATGTATGTATGTATGTATAATATATATATACCATCCGTTTGCACTTACTCCTATCATCACTTAGGAATATGATAAGGTGCATATACAGGAATTAATACACTGTACACAGCTTTTATAATATTGGCAGTCTCCGAGGATGTTTAATATTTGATTTGTCTTACCGGAAGTGCTATTACATTTAGGTCAATATGAATTTTAGTGGAGGATGTTTAAAGCAAAATTTTGTCCTTGTTTACTGCACCATATAACCCGGGCCTCGACCGATCCGGTATGAAATTCTTATTTGTGATCCGCATATTTGATTTGGCGCATGTTTTACGCTGGATGCCCTTCCTAACGCAACCCTCCCCATTTACCCGGGCTTGGGACCGGCACTAAGAATGCACTGGCTTGTGCCTCCCTAATGGCTGGGTTGTGTGTATATATATATATATATACGGACACCGTACAGTAGAGTAAAATCATAAAATCAAACAACAACAAACAGCTATTTAAATGTTAAAATTATACAGAAAAATTTAATCTGAACAGATTAACAGATTAGACGCATGATTTAAAAGTGGTCAGACAGTCACTTTCTGGTATTGATTGTGGAAGAGAATTCCAGTGATGAGAAGCAGCCCAGCTAAATGCCCTAAACCCCATAGTGATTAAACAGAAAGAAGGTACAGTGAGGGAAACCGATCTGATCTGAGAGTGCACTTTGAGGTGTAGGTGTGAAGCATGTCAGAGAGGTACGAGTGTGCAAGATTATGAAGAGCTTTGAAAGTGAGAAGCAGAATTTTGTACTGCTGTTCACACTGTTGACTCACTGCTGTTTAGCAATGCACCGCTTGAATATCATGATCAAGGTTGCTGTTGAAACAACCATGATGAATCTCATCAGCAATATTGCAGAGATGGATTTTGCTAAGGTCATATTTAGAAATCAATACACTGTCTGTGCTGCGGCTTTTATAATAGTTGCAGGCTCTGAAGACATGTTTAATATTTAATTTGCCTTACAGGAATATATAAGCTATTAGCTTTAGGTCAATATGAATGATGATAACTTTTTTCTATTAAATAAAAAAATTAAAATGAAGATGGATATAATTTTCTTGTCCAATGGCAATTAATACTTTTACAATTTAGAATTTAGACTCTCAGATGTGTTTACTGTGTTTTGGTTCTGCATCACTTATAGCCAGGTTTTGGAGGTGGGCAGTATATGCCGGGATATTTCTCCACCCACCCCATTACATTTTTATAAATAGCGTTCGATCCTGCTGTTTCTTTACTGTTTACATTAACACTGTTGAGCTTGGAAGTTTAAAAAAAACATTTCAGGTAAGGTTATGCTTTTTCTTATATTACTGTTAAATAGTCGATTGTAGATATTTCAGTGTGTATTCTCTGTTAAAGACTTCATATGACTTGAAATCATACATTAAGAAAAAAGTAGTCACAATGTATTTAAATGTATTTCTTTGTAAATAACGTGCAGCCAAACCCAAGGTCAGTTGCAAGATAGCTATGTGTATATAGATAGTTGTGTATATATATATCTATATCTATATATATATCTATATCTATATACAATATTTAGGAATGTTAATGTACACAAAATTTATGGTTTGTTAAGTACCACGGTTTTTATGTCACAGTTCAGTTTAATCTCGTTACAGTTAGGGGGAAGAAATGCAAAACATAAAATTGGTTGTTTATTTTTTTCTATTAATGCAGTTTATTAATATTATTAACATTTGTAAACATCAACAATTTACATTTTAAAAATATTTTAAAATAAAATCTCTGCTTGGTTATATAATATATAAACAACATAATTGTAAGGATGGATCACAATCTGTCTCGAAGGACCAATTGTAAGGAAGGTTTACCATCCAGCTCGAAGGATTAAATGTAAGAAAGGTTATCCGGTGTAAGCAAACCATAAAGAATCTATGGCGCTAGACTGTTAGAAATAAAAAACCCGGATTCATCCGGGTTAAACAATCCAATCCTTTTCATTGTTAATAACAATAATACATTTTATTTAAAGGCACCTTTCAAAACACTCAAGGACACCGTACAGTTTAGTACAATCATAAAATCAAACAACAACAAACAGCTATTTAAATGTTAAAATTATACAGTAAAAGCTAATCTGAACAGATGAGAGATTTGAGGCATGATTTAAAAGTGGTCAGACAGTCACTTTCTGGTATTAATTGTGGAAGAGAATTATGATGATGATGATGAGCAGCCCAGCTAAATGTAGGTGTGAAGCATTTCAGAGAGGTATAAGTGTGCAAGATTATGAAGAGCTTTGAAAGTGAGAAGCAGAATTTTGTACTGTATTCAAAATTTGATAGAAAGACATTGTAGATGATATAGAACAGGGGAGATGTGAGGAGGTTCTAGTATTTATATGGGCAGCTGAGTTCTGGACCAGTTGATGTTTATGAAGAAGATTGTGAGGTGAACCAAATGGAAGATAGTTATTAATTAATGCACAAGGTAACTAGAGCATGTACAAGAATATTGGAATTTGATGTGAGGAACGGATGAAGACGGCTGATGTTCCGAAGATGGAAGTATGCAGAGAGTAATATTGTTCACGTTTTTCAAAAGACAATCTAAAATCAAGGACGACACTCAAACTCTTAATCTGAGGAGATTATAGGATTTTAGAGTTATCAAAAGAAAGTAAGAAACAATTGAATTTTGACAAATTGGACTTGGTGCCAACCAGAAGAACCTCAGTTTTGTCAATATTCAGCTTGCGAAAATTGCACAATAACCAATATTTAATCTTTTCTAAACAATTCAAATGAAAGGACCAAAGAAGGGTACAATTTGGCTTGTAGGACAAAAAGAGTGTCATCTGTTTAGCAATTAAAATTTGTGTCATATGTCCTAAAAATATGACCAAGAGGTAGTAAGTAAAGATTCTGTGAATTTTAAGGATTCATATGAGCCTCTTTTAGTAGAAAGACTATGAAAAAAGCAGGCAGAGTCCCTATCATTATGACACAAACTGCAGCTGTTTCACTTTTCCAAGATTGAATGTGGTGTCCTGTAATCTGCTTTATTTAACATTATAACAAAAATATTTGTCACATGTTGGACTGTTATTCTGTTATATACGTACAGTAATTGTATTACCACCAATAGCACTAATGACACTGTACTCACCCTTTCTTTTGCACACGCTCACTTATGGTCTTTTCCGAGTTAATCAGAAGGGCAGTCTCATGGATCCTAATATCCCATCCAATCCAGTGGTGGAAATGAGTAATGGAAATGTCACTCTGAGGTTTTTAACATCCCCAACTGGAGCGACGGTACGATTCAGAGTTGAGTACAGGACGACACCGCCAACTGATTCAGCATCTGATGTTGACACATGGGAAGTCACAGACACTTCAGATGCACAGACCAGCTTCACACTGACTAATCTAACGCCAGGAGAACAATACTGGGTCCGATACAGAGTTGTTAGTGATGCAGGAGTGAGTGAAGCCAGCAACTCTGTCCCCTTTATCTTTCATGGAAATATTGCCCCGTCATGGGTCAGTTAAAATTATGTATAACTATATAACAATTTCCTGTTTATGCATGCAGAAGGATTTGGTTTAATGTTTTATTTTTTAATTGTATTTTAATAACTACAGGTAAAATTAAATGTAAAAAATTATAACTGATGAAAAGAGCATATTTTTATTTAATATTTAAAAAATAATAGATTTTATAGAAATAAATATATTTGCTCAAACAAATGTCTATCATAGTTATAGAGAAGAATAAATTAAATTAATTATGTTTAATAGCTGTCCGCAATATGTATACATGTAATTACAAGTACTGCAGCACATTGTTTTTTCCACAGAACTTTTTCATGCCTTCCCTGTTTGATGAATTAAGGACAACAATAATGACCAGTATGGGAATGTCACGATGGTCTCTCTCTACTATCAAGTCAGAGGTTACAAATGTTGTCAGCAGTCCTGTAAGTAGCAACAGTTCAAAATGACTTCCAAAGTCATATTAGACAATGTGAAACAAAACAATTTGTTAATTATTATTATTATTATTATTATTATTAATATTATTATTATTATTGTTAATACTACTACTATTACTACTACTACTACTACTACTACTACTACTACTACTACTAATAATAATAATAATAATAATAATAATAATTATTTATTTATTTATTTATTAATTTCTATTGAAAAAAATTACACTATGTTGCCAGGACAATGATAGATACTGATAAATCTTTGATTTAAGGTCAAAACTATCAGAAACAGGAAAAGCTTTATTTCCAAGAATGTTTGCACATATTATAAAACAATAATACATTTAAATAAATAAAATAATTATTAAATTATATTAAAAAGTATTATTGCACAGCAGAATACAGAGGTAAATAAGCAAAAAAAAGTGGTATTGCACATATTTTCATTTTTATTGCACAATAGGGAGAGCATTTCTTTTTTCATAAAGTAGATTGCCTGGCAGAAGTAACTTCTCCTGTGCCTGGCTGCCCTGGCTCTCAGTGTCCTGTACTGTCTGCCAGAAAGCAAAAGTTAAAAAAGCATATGGCTTGGATGTGAAGGATCCAGACGGATTTTCCGAGCACCATTTCTCACTCTGGATGTATACAGTTCTTGAAGAGTAAGCATAGGAGCACCAAGACTCCTTACAGTTGCTTGAACCATCCTCTGTAGTCCTCTAAAATCTGATTATGTAGCTGTGCCAAACAAGACAATTATTAAAGTGGTATATAAGATGTAGGGTGAAGTGAGGTGAAGCCAATATAAGATGTTAGAGTCTCTGAGCTCATCCAGATCAGAGGCAGCAGTTCTGGAATAAGATAAGATATACCTTTTTCTTTCTTTATCAGTCAAGTAGCTGGATGTGACTGTGTATTGGTCTTGCTAGAAGGTAAAATACTTAATATAATGTGTGAAGATTTCTATTTCAGTAAACTTGAGTATGGTTTGGTTTCTATAAAAACATTCTATTAGGATTTAATGAAAGTAAAATGTTTATATTCACACAGGACATTCCTTACAGATATGCAATTCCTGGAGGGCTGAGACTAGGAATGGCTTTTTACATCCAAGGAGTTGTTTGTGGTCAAACGTATGTATTCCAGCTGTTGATCATGATCAAATGGTTACGAGATATTAATAAGAACATGGAACTAATAAAACAATTGGATCAATTTAATCTTTACACACAGGTTTATAATGGATTTTCTGGTAAACAATAACACTTGTGATGACATCGCTTTTCACTTAAGGCATGAGCTCAATGCCTCGACGTGCTGTGACAGTTGTAGGAACGGGTGGTTTGAACGCCAAGAACACACATACGAATATAAACTTTCTGATGGATCAGCATTTGACATCATTATTGTGATCAAAACAGAAGGCTATGAGGTATGGCAATATAATGAAATATAGAATATAAATAACATAAATAATTACTTAAAACAGTATCTGTTTCTTCCAGGTATATTTAAATGGAAAGAGATGTTACCTCTTCCAGCACCGCATGTCTTTGGAAAAAGTGTCTGCACTTCACATTAACGGAAATGTCAAAATCAACACTGTTGGTGTTGTTAGGGTGAGCTAAATACACATTGTTGTCTGAAATTCCCAGTGACTTACTACTTGTGTTAATGATAAATAATAAATAATATTGTGATAATGCACAGAGTACATTGCTTTTAAACACTACTTTTGTATATATTGTGAATAAACTATGGTGATATGCCCTTGTGGCTGCATACTGATTAATAATATGGAAATTAATTTTCAAATAAACAGTTAAAATAACCATTAAATGTAAGTAAGTATTCAATTCAAATTTTTCATACTTCTGCTCTCTCCAGAACTGGAGCACATCTACCTTTAAAAAAGAACTAAACTCAGGCATCTCACGCACAAAACTATCAGACATCCAGTATGATATACCATATCCAGTCAGCAGCCCGGTGAGGATTTTTTTTGTCATCTCCAGAAGAGCTGAAAAATTGCAGATTTATGAGAACATAATCACATGACTAGAAACTAATTGTGTTTAACCACAACAGAGCAAAGCATATTCTAGACCAATCCCTGGAGGCCTGAGAGCTGGTGTTGCTTTATTCTTCCAAGGTGTTGTTGCTTCAAATTGTGATCGGTATGGTGCACGTGTCTTCACTTGATGATAGTTTAAAAGAAATTAATTATGTATAGATTACAGTCATTAAAGTGTTACAATTATTTCTTTACAGCTTTGAGATAAATTTGCACACTGGGGCAAATAATCAAGACGTTGCATTCCACTTCAACCCCCGCATGCACTCTGTGGTCCTTGACAGCTGCACGAATGGTAAATGGGGCCAACAGCTTGAGAAACCAGGAGGCCCATTTATCAGAGGAGGAGCCTTTGATATCATCATGGTTGTTAACCCAGAAAACTATGAGGTTTGATATTTTGAATAAATTAAACAATGGCTGAAATTTTAAACAAACTGATTAAATATGGGTCAATTTTATTTGTTCAGGTGATTGTGAATGGCCTGAAATATTGCACGTTCGATCACCGTATACCAGTGGACAAAGTGACTACACTTGGAATTTTTGGAGACGTCTTCATGAACAAGTTCAGCATTATTGAAGTAGGTTATTTGTTCTATTTTACTATGTTATCATGAAGTATTTTCTTGACAACTTCAGTGTTTAACCTAGAACAATATGAACATTTGAGGAAATCTATTGTGCTAAGAAAACCTTTATAAAAGAATTTAAGTAAAAATGTGCAAAATATCAAGGTTATATTTTGTGTTAATAATTTTGTTTTAATGATAATAAACCTGTATGGTAAAAAATATTTCTTTTTTTAGCTAGTAAAAGCGGTTACCCTGAAAATCACCTATCCTGCATATATTTGAAGATGCAGAACCTTCATCAGCATGACAACAAATGTCTTTTAATTATTCAAGTCATTTTTTCTCATGAATATTTTGTATTAGATTTCCGTTGTATATTGTTGTTGAAAATTATGCCATATATCCTTCCTACAGTGTTGTTGTCCTTTAACAATACTAAATGATACTGCTACTTTCACTTAATCTAAACATAATTACCTTTGGAGCAGCAAATACTTAATAAATAAATGTAGGTTATCTATACATATGCTTTTTAGATGAACACATTTTTCAATACCAGAGGCAATAGAGGTCTGGAAATTTCTGTAGTTGTGTTAATAAAACTATAAAAGTTCTATAGTTGACATCTAAAGTTGGATTTTCCTTTCCTAATGAAGGTTTCAGCACATACCTTTATACTAACACAAAGAACAAGTTTGAAATTGAGACAAATATAAATACAATATTGCACCATTAGAGAGCACTCATTACTCATTTCTTGATTTTTGTTTTGTTATTGATGAATTGGGAAAATATGTACTTCTTGATTAATTATTTTAACAATCTACTGATTGTAATCATTAAATAAATAATAAAATAAAGTTTGAAACATTGTCTGACTTTCTTTTCTTGGACTGTAAACCTAATGTGAATTCTCTCTGAATGGTATTATTATTATTGCTGATCATACATTCTTTTACATCAAACAATTATATTGCAACAATTATAAACAATTATATTGATTTCGCATAAGTAAAAAGTGTATTTAGAAAAGCATGAGATGGTTTACAAAGCAGGAACAAGAAATATGATTTAACAGTCATGTGTCTGAAGGAATGAATCATAGAAAAGGAAGTTAGTACATTAGTATCTGCATCATTTGATAATTATAAAAAGTACCAAATGTAATTTGTCAAAACAGATTTTATACAAACTAAACACTGGAACATTTATTGGTAAAATAAATAAAATAATCCACTTTATAGTGGTAACAATTTTGTTCACAAAACTGTCTATTTGACAGTTAAGGTCAGTGGTTAAAAACGGAGACATAAGACTTATACATTTAAAAAGAAACATACATTTATATAGAAGGCCATTTATCTAACTTTAAATGAAAAATCTTTCAAGTCACTGTCCTTAATACTTATTAAGCCAAATGCAAATGGTTTACACAACAGGTCCTAAGAGTAGTGGGATTTCTCAGGAATGGACAGTCAGTAAAGTGTGTGAGTGCAGAGCTCGAGTTCTGTGGCATGCTGATCGGTCTTGAAAAACTGATGCACGAGTCGCTCATGGAAGAGGAGGAGTCGCTGCACACAGGCTGGTCATTTCTTTATGAGCCTGAATGTTTTGGAAACAATTACAATAAGCAGCCATTCACTTTCTCTCTTTTTGGAAATTCTTACATGCATTGCTAAATGGCAGAGGAAGTTTCAAACGAGCCAGGTGGAAAAATTAGAGGGGTAAGATAGTCATCATTTTGAATGAATGTTTGTGGTGCTTTGTTTATTGATGTATCAGTCTTTTTATTAATTATTGTATGTGGATAGCAAATAATATTTTTAAATGTATTGCATATTTGTGTATTCCTATTGATTCCCTTTATGTGTTCTTAGAATTCTTACAGAATTAAGTGTGAAAGTTGTGGAAAAATGTTTTATTTTTTGTTTAATGTTTGTTTAATTTAATGTTTAAGAGTAAAACATGACATAATATTTTAATAAAAGCAATAAACTCAGTGTTTTTTGTACTTGACTATTTGCTTCGACTCTGTAATCATGTGCTCTTTTTCCTGACACTCATGTGGAAATTTCTTTCAGCACTGCTGATTCACCTCCCAGCCATTACCACTTACATGTTAATTTTTGTACATCTAATTGTTGTTACTTACAAGAAAAAGCGCCTCCTGACCGTGTCAGTCCTTAATAGAGATTTAAGGTTGAATCAAAGACTGACTCTGTTACAGGTTTCAAAGTTTCTGGCTGCACACTCTCTAAAGTCTTGGCTATATCTTGTGATTTTGCTAATGCAGTCATGTGCACAGCTAGATGGATTACTGTCTGAATGTAATCCATCACTTGTAGCATGCATTGTGCAAACCATGTGACATTCACTAGTGGCCACTTTATTAAACTCTTCTGCTTTAGTACCTAATCCATGACATTTACTCATGTAGCTGATGCTTTTATCCAAATCTAATAGAATAGGATACACAAATAGCCACAAATGTGACACCATAACTATGCTCTGAACTCAAAAACTCTGATCTATAGCTCTGTTCACATACAGTCCATAATAGGTTGCCATACCATATACAATTCCTGTATAAGATTGTTGTATTGGGAGTACTCATAACTTGTTTGAACTTTTACCTGGTAAATAAACTTTCTACAGGAGTGATGTGATTAAATGAATCAGAAAGGACACACACTCATGCATTTTGTTTGGGTGCTACTGGTATTCATTAACTTGTGTTTAAAATGACTTTGTTCCAGCTACTTGATTCTGTTTGTTTTTTGTTTCTATAGCATTTGACTTCAACCCTGCTGGCAGCAGCAATTCTCTCATCGTTTGGCAGTTTTATGCTCTATGGCTATAACCTAGCTGTAGTCAATTCTCCTGCTCAGGTTAGTAACTTATTAAAATCATAATATTCAGGGTGGTGGAAAATTGTGTCAAGGAGAATGCATGCTCATGTGTGAGTTTTATTCTTTTAATGTACCAATTGAAGCAGGAACAATTTAAGAATTCATTCATGCAGGAAAGATTTCCGATAAACTTTAATTCACTAATCCGTTAGTAACTTATTAAAATCATAATATTCAGGGTGGTGGAAAATTGTGTCAAGGAGAATGCATGCTCATGTGTGAGTTTTATTCTTTTAATGTACCAATTGAAGCAGGAACAATTTAAGAATTCATTCATGCAGGAAAGATTTCCAATAAACTTTAATCCACTAATCCCACTGGTCACTCTATGAATTTTTGTGTGGTGCAAATTTAGATATAAAATGGTTTGCTAATACATTCAAAATCTGATTGGTTGAAAACTGTTGAATCGCCTTAAAAACATTAATCCCCATGATGACCTTTGAATAGATTACAGCAGTGCTCGAATTAAATCAAGTCTTATGGGGGTCCCCAGTTGTTAAGTATTTCATATATTTTTTACTAAAATCATCTTGAGGACCTCCCCTAAGTCCCCTAAGTTCACTTTTTACTTGTCATGGTCCGGGATATTACATTTAATCTAATTATTCAATTAGTAAGAAAATTACATTATTATAAGAAATTAATCATGGAAAAAACATTAGACAATGGAAAAAAAAAACGCATCAACTTTGTTTGGAATCAACTGTAGAAAAATAAATTTAAATTAAATTATATGTAAGGAAACCACATGTGCCCTAAATTACATTATTATAAGAAATTAATCATGGAAAAAACATTAGACAATGGAAAAAAAAAACGCATCAACTTTGTTTGGAATCAACTGTAGAAAAATAAATTTAAATTAAATTATATGTAAAGAAACCACATGTGCCCTATACATTACATGTGCAAATATTTACACAGAAAAATATTTCATTGTCATCACATAAAATAAAACACATACACCAAAAAAACATGCTAAAGTGAAAACACAACTATGACCTGAAAAAAAATATTATAAATTAGCGTCTTTCTCATCTGAATTGTATGATTATACATTTGTGAAGATTCTATTAATTTTCAGTAAAGGATTCTGTTTTTGCATCTTAGATTCTTTACCCAGATCCATTTATACTAAAATGTATATATTTCATAGAGTATAGATTTTACTGTTAGAATCGGCTATATAGCATTGGATTAAATTTAAATGTAGATCCGCTACATAAAATCTTTTCAATCGAAATTGTATAAAATAATATAAGCAACATTTCTGTGAAATAACCAGGCCTGATTCTGAACATTTAGGTGTCCAAAGCAGTGCCCTTTTGCTAATTGTGTGCTGTTGTTCTCGCTAGCTTTGAGGCAGAGCAAAAGCTAATATCCAGGCAGAGGTGGAGGAGATGCAGAAGGAGCAGCGTTCACTCTCTTCACTGAGGACCGTTTCGGTGCTTGAGCTGCTAAGAGACAAAGCTGTCCGATTGCAGGTCATATCTATCATGGTAATCAACATAGGCATGCAACTGTCCGGCATTGATGCGATGAGTACTTTGTGTTTTAGTTAAATATCGTATTAAATAATAAATAAAAAATAAATAAATATCAATTAAATAAAAAATAAAAGGTCAAATGAAAGAAATAATAATTGACCAATAATCTGTTCGTTTTGCTCTAATATTTTCTAATCTATTAAGATTTCCTGATGAAACTCGTACATAATTTCCCCATCTCTATCATATGTCACTTCTTCTGAGTGGTCCCCAAGTTTAAATTGTTCAGGTGGAAAGTCAGTCTATGAAGCTGCATCTCTTCTCCTACTGATATACCCCATGTCCCTCCTCTGTACATGTCCAAACCAACTCAATTGGGCCTCTCTCACTTTGTCTCTTTAATAAGCTAATTTTGTCATCTTCAGCTCTGCTATTTCTTGCTCCACCTCCTGTCTTTTAGTTAATGTCACTGGGTCTAAACCATACAACATAGCAGGTCTTACCAGAGTCCTAAAACTTTCACTTTCGCTCTCACAGATACTCTTCTATCACAAATAACTCCTGCCACTCTTCTCCACCCACTTCACCCTGCCTGCACTCTTTTCTTCACCTCTCTAACACACTCTCAATTACTTTGTACTGTTAACCCGAGGTGCCTGAACTCCTCCACCTTCTCCATCTCTTCTCCCTGCAACCGCACCACTGCACTGCCCTCCGTCAAATTCACACACATGTACTCTGTTTTACTCCTACCGACTTTCATTCCCCTTCTCTCTAATGCATCTCTCCACTGTCCATGCTCTTCTCCACCTGCTCCCTACTCTCAACACAAATCACAATATAATCCACAAACATCAGAGTCCATGGAGACTCCTGTCTGACCTTTAACCTGTCCATTACCACTGCAAACAAGAAAGGATTCAGAGACGATCCTTGATACAGTCCAACCTCCACCTTTAACCAGTCTGTCATTCCTACTGCACAATTCACTGCTGTTACACAGTCCTCATACATGTTGAATTATGGGTTCCATATTTTTTTTTAAACACAAAAAAGTCTGAATAATACTGTTCTATAATTCTGTATACTTACAGGCTATAGTCAGAAAGAGGGTTAGCTAAACTGTCAACAGAGATATTATTCAGACCAGATGTACAAACAAGTTCAAGCGTGTGACCATGAGTATGAGTTGGAAAATTAACATGCTGGATGAGGTCAAAACAGACAAAGACAACATTTAGCTAAATAGCAGTGGAGCAAGCAGTATCAACATGAATGTTGAAATCACCAAGAAGAATAACTTGGAACGACACAGCACATGCTTGGGTTAGTAATTCACTGAGTTCTGAGAAAAAGTTACTTTGTTGTTAAGGTGGTCTGTAAATTATTATAAGTGCAATGGGATGTTTGATACTAAAGTTCAAAACCATGTACTCAAATGTCGTGGTATTGTGAAAAACCAGTTTAGAGACAGTTAAAGATGCACGAAAAATGACAGCAAGACCACCCCCTTTACCAGTTGTACGTGGTTCTGACATATGTCGATATCCAGTAGGGGTAAGCAGATTCAGCTGGATAAAATCATCTGGTACCTGCCAAGTCTCTGTGAGAAATAACATATCAAAATTATTGTCAACTATTAGCTCATTCATATAGGTGCCTTTGTCTGAGATAGATCGACAATTTAAGAGGGCACAGTGTTTATTTGTTCCATTGACAGTAGGGGTATGCTTAATCTCAGAGTTAGTTAAATTAATGTTGACAAGGGAGCGATGCCAATTCAGAGAACCCGCCGACTGTTTCATAGCCCTGCTACTGGACCAGATAGAGGGGATTGCAGATGATAATGACTGATGAAGGACGTATCTCCTTCTGAAAGAGCGAACTAAATATCTTGGGCGACGAAGGATGCCAGATAAGCGGCAATGGTCATACGTTGCGGGGTTGAGGCGCCAGTGCCCGTTTAGAACCACTAGCTCGCAGGGCCTGTATACGATTTCCGTTTGAGTGTTGAAACCAAAAATAGCCAGAGATAGAGTAGTAAATGCCAGAAACTTTAACGTGTTAAGGAAGAGCCATGGAAAAGTCAGCAACAAGCATTACCGCGTTAGCCAGAACCGAACACAACCCAACATCAACAAAGCAAACGGAAAGGGCAGCTACCTGACCAAACAGTATGCTAGCAGACAATCCACAAGTAGAGTGTTAACTCACCTCATAGTTAATCAGATCGATGGAGGATCGAAAGGGTAGAGGGCTCGCGATAAACTACAAACCAAATTTTGCATTAAACATCACTCACTAAAATGTATATTAACCCAAAGCTATCAGCTACACCATTTACAGTATATACTCCTTTAAATAGTGGTGCTATATTGTTAATGGATCCAGTAAGGCAAATAATAAAACATAAGCATGTGTAGTGGGTTCGCTCTGCGTTGTGTATGTTTTTAAATGAAAAGACTCCACACGTTGGTACAATTGTCGTATGATTTACTTCCAGCTTCTGTATTCTCCAATCACTGTATTGAAACAGACACCATCAGATAATTAAATGGCGAATCTCTGGTCTAGCCGTGCCTCTCATCGCTATCGCATTCGGCAAAAGAGAGAGGGCGCACGGAAAAGACAATTTCTAAACTATAATAATAATAATATCACATCGAAAGAAAGAAAAATACAGAAAAATAACATACCAATGATCCAATTACATACCTGTATTGAAACAGACACCATCAGATAATTAAATGGCGAATCTCTGGTCTAGCCGTGCCTGTCAATCATTGCATATTCTTTTAATGTACTGTATATTCATTTAACAAAAAAAATACATGGATACATGGAACTTCTCATGGATCATTGAAATAAAATGCATCTTTAATTGACTAAATTTATAACAATGAAATTATTCATTTTACTCAATTTAACTAAAGGATGCCGCACGTGTAATGGCGGCCATTACCTGAAATAATTATGAAATTAACTACACAATATTACATTCATTAACTAACTTACTAACCATAAATCAAACGAAAAATGAACAAATAATCATGTTTAGCACAAAAATTCCTTAACCGATTAGTGTTTATTATATTCTAAAACTTTTCCCAAAGAGCTGACAAATCATACCTCTCATCGCTATCGCATTCGGCAAAAGAGAGAGGGCGCACGGAAATGACGTCATCTCTACCTTCGCGCGTACACATGAGAGTATTCTACCTGTGACCACGTGACCGTGCATCATTCATGTAATCGCCAATATAAATTTCAAAATAAAGAAAGAAAACTCACACCTCAATGCCACTGATCAATTGTAACTAATAATGTAGTGTGACACCATTACACTTGCCACACATGTCCTCAGAGACTATTAAAAAAGCATCAGCACAGACAGTGTATTGACATCTGAATATGCAGACTTGCAAAATTCAATCTCCACATTCTTGCTGATGAGACACACCATGGTTGTGTCATTGGAGAACTTAATGACTGTATGCATTGCTGCACAGCCCTGGGAGGCCCCAGTGCTCAATATAATGGTGCTAAAGGTGCAGTTCCCAGTCTTTCAGACCAAATGTTCAGTTTCAAAATGCAGAGCCCTGTGTTCAGGCTCAACACTTCCTATGCAGGTCTGTAAACATGACCACCTATACTAATATATGAATCAACACTGAACAGGATACAATACTGTAATTATCAATACCCAGAAATGGGTTGGTATCAGGGAGACAAATGATTGTTTTGGTAGAAGCTTCAGAGACTTAAGGAACACAAACCAACCAGTATGATGGCCACATTCGTGGGTCAGGTGATGGTGGGGAAATCAGCAGAGTATTAAGAAACAGTGCATATTGAGCAGCCACATGCTTTAGCAGAAACTTCCGTTAACGTCTTTTAAGTGAGGACGTGGGCCTTGTGCCAGATTACGCTGTACCAGTACGTGCCTGTCTGAAGTATAATAACATTCTTTAGCACTAACATGAGCACATATGCAGAATCATGTAATCAATAAAGTACTAAATCACAAAAAACAATGATAATAATCAGAGATGTATAGTAACGAAGTAGAACTACTTCACTACTGTACTTAAGTACTAAAAGGCTGTATCTGTTCTCTACTGGAGTATTGTTTTTTTCTCCTACTTCCACTTTTACTTCAGTACATATTTTTGATGATTTTAATACTTTTACTCCGATAGATTTTTTGTGTTCTGCATCGTTACTCGTTACAATTATAAAAATGTTACGAATCATTCCAAACCCACATTATTGTCAGGAATTCACCTGCCACGCCCCCTTTGGCGGCTTTCATTGCCTTTGCTTCCTTTCCAAAGCCCGGATTACCCCAATCCTCCCGGCACTGTTTTGGATCTATGTTCACGCCTTTAGCACGACGTTTCCATGGGCGTAAATCCCGGGGGGACATGTCCCCCCATCCGAGGGTTGTCCCCCCCAAAAAATAATTATCAAAAGAAATCTCACTCTTTATTGTGAAAAATATTTGTATGTATACCTAAATAATTGTATAAGTAGAAAAAAACCGCGCCAAAAATGCATTTAGAAACAGTTCAGCCCCCGTTTTCCTTCCTCACAGTGGTTTGACCCACTGCCTGCTTTACGAGTTTATCTCACCTACTCTACACACACGAGTCAGGTGTGTGTCTGTAGCTTAATTAATGATCAACTCCACTAAGTGGGGTATTTTATTTACTTCATGTAAAGCGATTCTCT
>MU537915.1:1016154-1050746 GCA_024362625.1 Silurus asotus | reverse complement strand
TATATATATATATATATATATATTATCATGGTTAAATATATGAAAAAATTAACAATAGTAAAACAATCTCACCTGACACATTTACAGTACATTTACATTTACGCCATTCAGCAGAGACCCTTATTCAGAGCGACGTACAAAAGTGCTTCGAGTCTCTATCGATAAATAAATCAATAACAGTGTAAAAAATAACCTACTTCAAAAATGCTGAAGATGTTCATGAAAACGTCTCCCAAAATTTGAAGTGTAATCACTTTGTCCACTGGTATACGGTGATTGAACGTGCAATATTTCAGGCCATTCACAATCACCTGAACAAATAAAATGTAAATTTTTACAATTGTAAACTGTAAAATTGTTCAATTGTAAACCAAATTTAATCACTTTACATACATTTTCATCCATTGTTTAATTGATCCAAAATTTCAAACCTCATAGCCTCCTAGTTTAACAACCATGATGATATCAAAGGCTCCTCCTTTGACAAATGGGCGTCTGTTATGTTGTATGTAGTCCCATTTATCATTCATTTTAAGGACCACAGAGTCCATGCGGGGGTTAAAGTTGAATGCAATGTCAGGATGGTTTGCCCCAGACTGCAAATTTATCTCAAAGCTGCATGAGATAATTGTAACATTTGTAACATAACAATTGTAATAACATTTTAATGGCTGCAATCTATTCCAAAATGAATTTCTTTTAAACTATCCTGAGGTGAAGACACATGCAGCATACTGTACTTTTTACCATCTGAAGCAACAACCCCTTGAAAGAACAAAGCAACACCAGCTCTCAGACCTCCCGGGATTGGTCCAGAATATGGTTTGCTCTGTTGTGGTTAAGTATCATTATTTTTAATAGTAAATCTCTAATCATGTCATTTATTTGTGTAATTATTCATTTATTTTTGATACAACAATAGATTACTCACCGGGCTGCAGACTGGATGTGGCACATCAGACTGGAGGTCAGAAAGCTTTGTGCCTGAGATGCCTGAGTTTAGCTCTTTATTAAATGTTGATGTGCTCCAGTTCTAGAGAGAGCAGAAGTATGATTATTAAAGGGTTTGTTCATTATTTATGAGAAACCAAAATAATGTATTTAATGATAATTAATTTAACAGAAGGTCATTCGCAGAAAGGTGAATGAGTAACTGAGTAGTAAGAATTTCATTTGTTTTTGACACAGCATGTCATGTAGAATTTTTGTGGTTTGTAATTAATTTGTCTCTTGTTCAACTAATTTAGTGTGTGTGGGTGTTCTGGTGAGTATTATGGTATATTGTGGCTTGATTATCCGTGTTCCCAGTCAGAACATCCAATACAAACCTGTGTGTAAAGATTTACCCATTTTTTTCTATTAGATTGAGAATCTATATAGAATCTATATATATATTTCATCTCCTGCATAGAATATAGTCCACCTGTCTGCAAGTTTATCCACTCTCAGAGCACCCAAGCCATTATTAGTCTTAGTTCAGTGACTACCATCCATTTGCACTTACTCCTATCATCACTTAGGAATACGATAAGGTGCATATACAGGAATTAATACACTGTACACAGCTTTTATAATATTGGCAGTCTCCGAGGATGTTTAATATTTTATTTGTCTTACTGGAATATATAAGTGCTATTACATTTAGGTCAATATGAATTTTAGTGGAGGATGTTTAAAGCAAAATTTTATCCTTGTTTACTGCACCATTTAAATGCAGCCCAAGTGTGTTTAAAATATGGATGGCAGCTAACTTTCTAGAGCTGAATATTTCAAAGATGAAAATCTTAGTGAATGAGGATACTCTGGCACACATATTTTTGTCAATATGCTGAAATTGCTTTACAGCTCTCTCTAAATTAAATTCTCTGTAAAAAAATGTAAACAAAATGGCATATGTAAATATTCACTTATATTAAAATAATTTGTTCTAAATTTTTTACATTTTGCAAAGTTGCTTTGATACAATGTTCACTGTGAAGAGCACTATAGAAATAAACTTGAATTTTAATTTTAACCTTTAAAAGTTATTTCTTTTAAATATATGCACCCACCACCATCTTGCACTTTTCAAGAGACCTCAAGTAAATATGGACGAGTACCATGTTACTGTGTTAAATTCAGTCTGATTAACCGTAATTATTGAGTGCACATAATGCAATCCTGTGAAAATTATTTAATCTAAGTGTCTATTCGTTAACATGTAGCTAGTCCACCTTTCTCAGTGGTTAGAATTATTAAATCATTGCTTTTAAATATTTTACAAACTCATTCTAACACAACAGAATCCTGACTCATCGGCAACAATTTCTTCAAGACTAAGATACTACAGAAAATATTTTTTTTTGCTAAAAGTGGTTTTATGTTACTGCAAAATAGGGTTACAGTTATTCTCAAATGCTAAAACACAAAAGCCAATCCTCTAAACCAAATGACCAGTTGTCTAAACACATTTACTAAATCTAGCCATCATTTTCCAATATCATATGAAGACACAATTCACAAAACACAATCCTCTGTTCTCATAAATCTTAACACATTTTATTTTGCTAATACACAAGTTGCAAAAGAACTCTGCTCATATTCTCAAATGAAAGCTCATGTGATGCAAAATGCTTGCCACAGTCAGCAATATTTGAACACAATGAACACACCTGGCATCATTCATTACACACAACGACTCAAAATTGAAGACACTTGTTGCTAATGATGTGACCACATTTACAAAAGCAAGTTCAGAGTGCACAGTTTGCTGAAGATTCCAAACAAACACAATGGATGAAGGCAGAGTCAGGGGAAGAGGAATTCAAGTCAGAGGAGGGAGAAGAGCTGGCCATAGAAGAAGAGGAGCAGGCCAACGAGAAAGAGGAGTACAAATCAGTGGAGGAAGAGAAGCAGGCCAACGAGGAAGAGGAGTTCAAATCAGAGAAGGAAGAGGAGCAGGCCAACAAGTGAGAGGAGAAGGTCTAGGAGGGAGATCAAGACAACCTTGCACCATCATTACGGACGAGATGCGAGCAACAGTCATTGACCATGTCATTGTCCATGGCATGACAATGGCTAAAGCAGGACTATGAGTCCGTCCAAACCTGAGTAGGTTCACCGTGGCCACCATTATCAGGGCATTTAGACAGCACAACAGGTATTGTACTCTATTGCTTTCTTTGTCACAATACATTTTACAAGCCTGTGAAAGTAGTCTATTGGTTTTAAATCAGTTGTTACTGTATTGTAAAACTGACAACACATTTTTCTTTCTTTAGAGTTGAAAGAATAAGTTGAATAGAGTTGAGGGAGTGTTGCCATATTTACACAAGAAACCCTCATTGTGGATATGGTTTGTGAGAACAACCTCATCAGACTCCGGGAGATCAGAGACAAAGTCATTGCCGATAATGTCAACTTTGAGAGCATTGATTATGTCAGCATGGCCATAATAGACCAAGTTCTCCGGCGCCAAAAGATGCGGATGAAACAGGTCTATAGGGTTCCCTTTGACCACAACTCTGCGTGACACAAAGACGTACGTTACAAGTATGTGCAAGTAAGTATACATCCATGTTCACAGTACAGTTAGTGGACATACTGTGTTTCTTAGTGGCCTACATTACTTCTGGACAATACTGTGCTACCTGATTGACTGTTGTTCTGAACACCTGTGTACTTTCACATTTTTACAAAGAATATTACGGTTGGACACGATGGCCAGTACCTCTTTCTGAATGAGGCTGGCTTCAACCTGCAGAAACGAAGGCAAAGAGGCCGTAACATCATTGGCCAAAGATCCATCACTGAGGTTCCTGTCCAACGGGGGGTAATATTACTCTTTGTGCGGCCATGGGTTTGGAGGGGCTTGTCCACCGGCATGCTGTCCTTGGGTCTTACAACACCAAGGTCTCCTCACCTTCCTAGATGAGCTAAAAGACATCCTCCTGGACCGCCAACAAACCATCCTAGGCCCGCACATCAAATGTATGTGATCATTTGGGGCAATGTACGCTTCCACAAAACAAAACAAATCAGAGAGTGGTTCACCATCAACAGTAACCACTTTTTAAACGTCTGTCTGCCACCCTACTCCTCTTTCCTGAGTTCTTCTCATCATGGAGATGGAAGGTTTATGACAGACAACCATACACTAGAGAGGACCTCCTAAGGGCAATGGAGCTGGCCTGTGTTGACATCCCAGTGGAGGCCTTCCAAGGATGGAATCGTGATTCCAGGTCGGTGCCTCTCAAGAGACAATATAGCCTGCGATGTGGATGAGGTGATGTGGCCCAATGCAGCTCAGCGACATGATGCCGCACAGTGATTGTGGTGTGTGTGTGGTGTGAATCACACCCTGATCATGTTTTCAAGAGTACTGTTGTGTGCAATAGATTCTGTTTTTGCATTGAGTTGTGTTACAGTAGTGTACATGCAGAATTTACTATAGATTTATACTCTTCATATGAAACTCTCAAATCTAAATGCCTAATCTTTTGCAGAGATCTAAGAACATCCATTACTATAAAGTTTAAAAAATATGCATTGGCAGATATGAAACAAAGAACCTTCTCACAAATTGAGCATTGTATTTTCAATTGTTTTGCTGTAATGATGTGTATAGTGTTTACATTTTTGAAAGATCGAGCTGCTCTTTTGGTGTGAAAGTTTGAGTTTTGAAGTGTGAAGGAGAAGGTGTGGTTATGTTTATGTAGATTTAGAAAAGGGTGTTGTGTTTAGACATTGGGGAACATGGAGGAAACGTTTGTGAAATGTGTTTTAGCATTTGAGAAAAACTGTAATATATGTTTTCTGACGTATAACTGAGGAATGCATATAGAAATCTGTTGTAATTTCTATTGCCATCTGAGGTTATCCGTTTGTATATAAATGTTGGGGGGGTCCACTCAATTGTTAGCTTTTTGTTAAATAAAAACATTAAAATGAAGAAGGATATAATTTTCTTGTTCAATGGCAATAAATACTTTTACTCTCTATACTCTATTTAGACTCTCAGATGTGCTTACTGTGTGCACATTTTGGTTATAAGTAACTTATAAACTGTTTTGGAGGCGGGCAGTATATGCGGGCAAATTTCTCCACCCACCCCATAAATAGCCATCCTGCTGTGTCTTTACTGGGTACATTAACACCGAAGCTCGGAAGCTTGAAAAAACATTTCAGGTAAGGATATATATTTTTTCTTATATTACTCCTAAATAGGTTGATTGTAGATATTTCAGTGTGTATTCTCTGTTAAAGACTTTCAAATGGCTTGAAATCATTCATTAATAAATATGTATTTAATTGTATTTCTTTTTAAATAAAGTGCAGCCAAAGCCAAGGTCAGCTGCATGATAGCTATGTATATATATATATATATATATATATTATTATTATTATTATTATTATTATTATTATTAACATTTGTTAACATGAACAGTTTAAATTTTTTACAAATTTTTAATAAAATCTCTGCTTGGTTATATAAAATATGATACAACATAATTCTAAGGAAGTTTCACTATCCGGCTCGAAGGACCAATTGTAAGGAAGGTTTACTATCCAGCTTAAAGGATTAAATGTAAGGAAGGTTATCCGGTGTAAGCAAACCATAAAGAATCTTTGGTGCTAGACTGTTAGAAATAAAGAATCCGGATTCCTCTGGGTTAAACAACCCAATACTTTTGATTGTTAATAACAATAATACATTTTATTTAAAGGCGCCTTTCAAAACACTCAAGGACACTGTACAGTTTAGTACAATCATAAAAATCATACAACAACAAACAGCTATTTGAATGTTAAAATTATTCAGTAAAAGCTAATCTGAACAGATGAGATTTGAGGCATGATTTAAAAGTGGTCAGAATTATAGTGATGAGGAGCAGCCCAGCTAAATGCCCTAAACCCCATAGTGACTAAACAGAAAGAAGGTACAGTGAGGGAAACCAGTCTGATCTGAGAGTGCACTTTGAGGTGTAGGTGTGAAGCATGTCAGAGAGGTACGAGTGTGCAAGATTATGAAGAGCTTTGAAAGTGAGAAGCAGAATTTTGTACTGTATTAAAAATTTGACAGAAAGCCATTGTAGATAATATAGAACAGGGGAGACATGAGAAGGTTCTAGTATTTATATGGGCAGCTAATTAGAGCATGTACAAGAATATTGGAATTTGATGTGAGGAACGGATGAAGACGGCAGATGTCCTGAAGATGGAAGTATGCAGAGAGTAATATTGTTCACATGTTTTTCAAAAGACAATGTAAAATCAAGGACGACTCCCAAACTCTTAATCTGAGGAGACTAGAAGATTTTAGAGTTATCAAAAGAAACTAAGAAACAATTGAATTTTTAAAAAATTGGACTTGGTGCCCACCAGACAGAGAGTAATATTGTTCACATGTTTTTCAAAAGACAATGTAAAATCAAGGACGACTCCCAAACTCTTAATCTGAGGAGACTAGAAGATTTTAGAGTTATCAAAAGAAACTAAGAAACAATTGAATTTTTGACAAATTGGATCTGGTGCCCACCAGAAAAACCTCAGTTTTGTCAATATTCAGCTTGAGAAAATTGCGCAAGAACCAAGATTTTATCCTTTTAAAAAATTCAAAAGAGACGAGCAAAAAAGGGCAAATAGAGATGGGTGTCATCTGTGTATCAATTAAAATTTGTGTCATATGTCCCAAAAATATGACCAAGAGGTAGTAACTGCAGCAACAAGTATATGACAGAGATGGACAAAAAATTTCCTGAATGGTGACCTCAAAATCGTGAATTCTATGAGTCCTTAAATAGAAGCGGACTCATAGAGCGGAGTAAATCAGCCGGATCTGTGTGTGTGAAGGAGCTTCATAAGTCCAAAAATTTTGTGAATTCTAAGGATTCATAAGAGCCTCTTCTAGTGGAAAGACTATGAAAAAAGCAGACAGAATCCCTATCACTATGACACAAACTGCAGCTGTTTTACTTTTACAAGATTGGATGTAGTGACCTGTAATCTGCTTTATTTAACATTATACCAAAGATATTTGTCACATGTTGGACTGTTAATCTAAGGATTCGATGAGTGGCAATTGACTCAATGGACTCAGAAGTATTTAAATCTGTAAACACATTCAGATTTTTCATCTCTATAGACTGTCGTAAAACCTGAAGTGGCCTATGCTAAATAATAGATTTGTACAGTAATTGTAGTACCACTAATAGCACTACTGACACTGTACTCACCCTTTCTTATGCACAAGCTAACTTATGGTCCTTTCGAGTTAATCAGAAGAGCAGTCTCATGGATCTTAATATTCCACCCAAACCTGTGGTGGAGACCAGTGATGGAAAAGTCACTCTGAGGTTTTCAAATTCCCCAAATGGAGAGACGGTACAGTTTAGAGTTGAGTACAGGACAACACCGCCTACTGATTCAGCATCTGATGTTGACACATGGGAAGTCACAGATACTTCTGATGCACAGACCAGCTTCACACTGACTGAACTAACACCAGGAGAACAATACTGGGTCCGATACAGAGCTGTTAGTGATGTGGGAGTGAGTGAAGCCAGCGACTCTGTCCCCTTTATGTTTCATGGAAAGATGGGCCAGTCATGGGTCAGTTAAACTTATATATAACTATTTAAAAATTTCATGTTTATGCATGCAGAAGGATTTGGTATATATTTTTTACTTTTTAATTGTATTTTAATAACTACATGTACAATTAGATTTTATCAGAAATTATATCTGATGAAAAGAGCATACTTTTATTTAATATTTAAAAAAATAATTCTTTATAAAAATAAATATATTTGCTCATCCAAATGTCTATCATAGTTATAGAGGATAATAAATTAAATGAATTATGTTTAATAGCTGTCCACAATATGTATAGATGTAATTACAAGCACTTATGCAGCACATTGTTTTTTCCACAGAACTTTTCCATGATTTCCCTCTTTAATGAATTAAGGACAACAATAATGACCAGTATGGGAATGTCTCGATGGTCTCTCTCTACTATCAAGTCAGAGGTTGCAAATGTTGTCAGCAGTCCTGTAAGTAGCAACAGTTCAAAATAAGATTCTATAAGTCATATTAAACAATGTAAAACAAAACAATTTGTTAATTATTATTATTATTATTATTATTATTATTATTAATAATAATATTGATTAATTAATCAAATAATGTTGTCAGGACAATAATAGATACTGGTAAATTTTAGATTTTGTTATTTTGATTAAGAAACAGAAAGAGCTTTTTTAATTAAATGACAGTGAAACCCGGTTATGTCGATGTCCTAGGGGGTCGCCAAAAAGCATCGAGGTAACCGATGATTGAGATAAATGAAAATCAAATGGCGGCAATATATTCACGTGCTTGAAATTTCTATATGTACATGATGTGCGTTAATAAACTTCCACACTCTCACTGTCCGTTATTGTTGGTATATGTTGGTTCACGGCGGTCGTTGTTACCGCGCATGTGTATCCCGGTACATGCCTTCCCACCGGCACTCTCTCAGCGCCGCGCTTCTACTTTCGCCTCCCGTTCATCGCATAACATTTAACAACAATAGGCATATGTGCACTAACTAACAGCAGAGATTCACCAGTATACAATACAACACCTGTAGCAGCTGTACGCCTTGATTTTTCCGCCACTTCCGCGAGTTCTTCAGCGGCTGCACCGAGATAACCGACGTCAAATTGCAAATTTTTCCCCCCTTGTGCTCGAGATATCAGGGTTCGGTAACATACCGATAAATAATGCTTATTGGGCGGTTCAACTTCAAAAGAGTCGACTTAATAGGGTTGTCGAGGTAACCGAGGGCGAGATAACCGGGTTCCACTGTATAATAAAAGTATTATTCCACAGCTGAATACAGAGGTAAATAAGCAAAAAGTAGTATTGCACATATTACAATTTGTATTGCACAATGGGGAGAGCATTTAATTGTTTATAAAGTAGATTGCCTGGCAGAAGTAACTTCTCCTGTGCCTGGCTGCCCTGGCTCTCAGTGTCCTGTACTGTCGGCCAGAAAGCAAAAGTTCAAAAAGCATATGGCTTGGATGTGAAGGATCCAGAGGGATTTTCTGAGCACCATTTCTCACTCTGGATGTATACAGTTCTTGAAGAGTAAGCATAGGAGCACCACGACTCCTTACAGTTGTTTGAACCATCCTCTTTAATCTTCTGATATCTGATTTTGTAGCTGATCCAAACCAGACAGTTATTGAAGCGGTATATAAGATGTAGAGTGAAGTCCGGTGAAGCCGATATAAGATGTTAGAGTCTGTGAGCTCATCCAGATCAGAGGCAGCAGTTCTAAACTTATATTAGATATTAGAAAGTAAAATACTTAATAAAATGTGTGAAGATTTTTATTTTAGTAAACTTGAGTATGGTTTGGTTTCTATAAAAACATTCTTTTAGGAATTAATGAAAGTAAAATGTTTATATATTTACCACAGAGCATGCCTTACAAATATGCAATTCCTGGAGGGCTGAGACCAGGAATGGCTTTTTACATCCAAGGAGTTGTTTGTGGTCAAACGTATGTATAAGTTGTTGATCATGATCAAATGGTTATTAGCTATTAATAAGAACTTGGAACTAATAAAACAATAGGTTCACATTTAATCTTTACACACAGGTTTATAATGGATTTTCAGTCAAACAAGAAGACTTGTGATGACATCGCTTTTCACTTAAGGCATGAGCTCAATGCCTTGACGTGCTGTGACAGTTATAGGAACGGGAGGTGGGAACGTCAAGAACACACATCAGAAATTCAACTTTCTAATGGATCAGCATTTGACATCTTTATTGTGATCAAAGCAGAAGGCTATGAGGTATGGAAATTACGAAATTACGACTTACGACCGTCCGACTTTACGACCATAATCGCTGGCCGCGGCGTGCATAATTTCCGACATAATTTCAGTGCTGTACATATAGCCTTCTCTACTTATGACCAAATCGTGTTACGAATGAAGCCGGAAGCCGGTGCGCGCTGCTGTGCGGCGCGCACCGGCTTCCGGCATCATTTCACAGTACAGTACATCCGACTTACGACCGGATCATGTTACGACCGATCTGTCTGTCCCGGCTGTGGTCGTAAGTCGACGACTACCTGTATAGAATACAAATAACTTAAATAATTACTTACAATATTTGTTTCTTTCAGGTATACTTAAATGGAAAGAGATGTTACCTGTTCAAGCACCGCATGTCATTGGAAAATGTGTCTGCACTTCTCATTCATAGAAATGTCATAATTAACACTGTTGGTGTTGTTGAGGTAAGTTAAATACACAGTGTAGTCTGAAATTTCCAGGGACTTACTACTTGTGATAATGAGAAATAATAAATAATATCATGATAATGCACAAAGTACATTGCTTTTAAACACTACTTTTGTATATATTGTGAATAAACTATGGTGATATGCCCTGGTGGCTGCATACTGAACATTAATGGAAATTAATTTTTAAAATAAACAACTAAATTAACCAATACATTTAAGTAAGTATTCAATCAAGAAATTTATTTTTTTATCACTCTCTGAGTTAGTATGCCTTTTTAATTTTTGTGGTCCTGCTCAGTGTAGTGGTGACAGTGGTCCTGCACCTTTTTGTAAATAACGAACAAACAGTTTTCATAAGCATACATTTTCTTTATACTTCTGCTCTCCCCAGAACTGGAGCACATCTACATTTAATAATGAACTAAACTCAGGCATCTCACGCACAAAACTTTCAAACCTCCACTCTGATGTACCACATCCAGTCTGCAGCCCAGTAAGTAATTTCTTTCTTCTTCAGAATAGTTAACAATTTACAGATTTATCAGAACATAATCACATGATTAGAGATTTGCCATTAAAATTAATGATGCTTAACCACAGAAGAGAAATCCTTATTCTGGACCAATCCCAGGAGGTCTGAGAGCTGGTGTTGCTTTGTTCTTTCAAGGAGTTGTTGCTTCAGATTGTGATCGGTACGTTGCATGTCTTCACTTTTTCAGAATTTGAATGAAATCCATAATGGAATAGATCAGAATCAGAATCACCTTTATTATTAAGAATCATAGTTTACATATACAAGGAATTTGTCATGGTGTGCTGTGTAATAAAAATATAAAAACTAGGAATATACAGTAATTTATTAATATTGTCCTGAAAATTGATAGAAACTGTGGCCCTGATATTTATGAGCTCTTCTTTGGTGAATGGGCTTACAAAAAACACACAAAAAAATACTATTTTAAAAAACATAACAATAAAAAGTGCACCAGCACACTGAGGCAGCCATCTGTGGCACCATTCAGTCATTAAAATGTTAAAATTATTTTATTGCAGCTTTGCAATCGATTTGCAGACTGGGGCAAACCATCATGACATTGCATTCCACTTCAACCCCCGCATGCACACTGTGGTCCTTAACAGCTTCATAAATGGGACATGGGGGTCTGAAGAACATCACGGATGCCCATTTGTGAAAGGAGGAGCCTTTGATTTCATCATGGTTGTTAAACCAGAAGGCTATGAGGTTTGATATTTTGAAGAAAATCAATGGTTAAAGTTTTAAGTAAAATAATTAATGCGGTTAAATTACATTTTTTCAGGTGATAGTGAATGGGCTGAAATATTGCGATTTTAATCACCGTATACCAGTGGAACAGGTGAATACACTTGTAATTTGGGGAGACGTCTTCATGAACACCTTCAGGATTATTGAAGTAGGTCATTTTTTCTCTTTTACCATGGTTACCATTAAAATTGCTGCATTACTGCATTATAACTCTAGTGTTGTCATGAAATCTATCACTGTTATACTGTTGCAGTTTATGGTGAATGTTGCATATATTTGTTGCCTATATTTAAACATAATTCTAATGAGGATTTACAGAAGTACTTTCTGATAAATATACTTAAGCAGTTCAAGAGAAATTCAATACATAGAATTAAACAAACAGCATTAAACACAGAATGATGAGGACAACAACAAAGGCTCAATGACATCAACTATCAACTAAGAACAATATGTTTAATTGTATCTAACCTGAAACTGTCGATTTTGGGAAATAGTCATACTACTGCAAATAAAACCTTTATAAAATCAATCAAGTAACACAGCTGTTAGGGTTGTACAAGCCTGTGCACTCTTAGTACTCTTATGTAGTGGTTTGCGTTACTACTTGTTTGTTCTTTAGAAGTACCATGTCATGGGTACACACAGCTGATGTGTTGTTTGCTTAGCTTAGGAGCATGCTTAGTCGGCTCTGGAGGGAATTGGCTATTAGCATTTTAGCTGTGTGACTATGTGCTCCTGGCTGCTATCCGATCTCCCGTTCCCCAGGAAGAGCGCTAGTTTGGCGGGGCTGGGTCTAGCTTGGCCGGTTGTGTAGCAGAAGCAGCACGCACCCAATGAGCTGTGTGAGCGTTTTCTGCACCCCATGTCACAGCCTCAGTCCCTTTCCTGACCTGCACACCGAGGTGTCCGGGTCCTGGGAGACCTGTGTGCGGCGGCACATGCTTTTCCCAATGTTTCAAGCTGTGCACGAATGTAGTTGGGACTAAGTAGCCCGGCCACAAGGTGTGTTCAGGGCGTGGCTTCCCTCCAGCGGTTCGCTCCCGTATTTCCGCCCGAAAGATCCCAAAGTACTACAGTCGCAATATTTGCTTTGAGGATGTTGATAGAGAAGTATAGAGAAGGTCAGAAGGAGTTGCATTATGTGTTTGTGGATTTAGAAAAAGCATACAACAGGGTGCAGAGAGAGGAGTTGTGGTATTATATGAGGAAGTCAGGTGTGTCAGAGAAGTATGTAAGGGTGGTGTGGGACATGTATGAGGACAGTGTGACAGCAGTGAAGTGTGATAGGCTGGTTCAATGAGGAGGGGGGACTGCATTAAATATCAGCTCTGAGCCCTTTCCTGTTTGCAGTGGTGATGGACAGGTTTATGTCAGACAGAAGTCTCTATGGACTGATGTTTGCAGACGATATTGTGATTTGTGATGAGAGTAGGGAGCAGGTTGAAAAGAGCCTGGAGAGGTGGTGGTACATGCTGTAGAGAAGGGGAATGAAAGTCATTAGGAGTAAGACAGAGTACATCTGTGTAAATGAGAACGAGGGCAGTGGAGTGGTGCGGTTGCAGGGAGAAGAGGTGGTAAAGGTGGTTGGGTTTAGGTACCTGGGGACAACAGTGAAAAGTGATGGAGAGTGTTTTAGAGAAGTGAAGAAGAGAGTGCAGGCTTGGTCGAGTGGGTGGAGCAGAGTGGCAGGACTAGCCGAAAGAAGAAGATAAAATCAATCAAGTAAAAATTTACAAAATGTAACATTGAAATGATATTTTGTGTTAATAATAATAAATCTGTATGTTAAAGATGTTTTCTTTTTTTTGATAGGTAAAAGATGTTAACCTGAAAGTCACCTATCCTGCAAATATTTGAAGATTAAAATCATTACAAAACGCATGTTAATGTTTTGTTCTTTATCAGAATTACAACAAATTTGTTTTTCAATCACTCTGCTAGTTTTTTCTCACAATTATTCTAATGAAGTTATTTGTTGCATATTGTTGATAGAAATTACGCTATGCTTTTAACATTTTAATAATACTAAAAGGTACTGCTAGCTATTATTTTAGTTCGAATAAATATAGTCACCTTCGGAAAAGAGAACACTCAGTAAAATAATGAAGGTTAGGGTTATATGATCTGTGTACTGTTAACATACATAAGATTTTGAGATTAACACACTTTTCAATAACACTTCACTATACAACATTTTTAAATTCTATTATGTAACACCAAAGACCTGCACATACCTTTATGCTAAAACAAAGTACAAGCTTGAAGCTTATAAAATACAAATACAATATTGTACCAGTCGAGAGCACTCAAAATAAAACTCATATGCAGAATATATAAAGCAAAATTGAATCAGCTAATTACAGCTTTTGCTTGATTTTTGTTTTGTTATCATGAATTGGAAAAATATTCACTTCTTGATTAATAATTCTAACAATGTACTGATTGTAATCATTAAATAAATAAAAAAACTAAGATTGAGACATTGTCTGAACTTTCTTTTCTTGGTCCAAATAGATACATAATGTGTCACTTTAAACCTAGTGTAAATTCTCTTAACGGTGTAATACATAGCATGGTTAGAGGGAGAAAGAAAATTAACTGAAGCTGATCATAATCACATGCTTATTCATCACCCAATAATAGGAGAATTATACACTAATAATCATTTACAATCAGTAATAAATCAGTTTACCTTGTAGAGCTCTGAGTTGCATAAGCAAAATGTGTATTTAGAAAAGTATGACTTTGTTTACAAAACAAGAACCACAAAAAAATAGAAATAAAAAATGAAGAAATTACTGATTGTACATTAATTAGTAGTTAGTACATTAGTCAGAAATCAGTATGTGCAACCTAATAGCCTACATGAATGCAAATGTGTATTTAGAAAAGCATGAGATGGTTTCCGAAATAAGGACAACAAGAAATGTGAATTTAGAAACATTCATGTGTCTGAAGAAATGATTGATAGTACAAAGAAATTAAAACATGAGTATGTGCAACCTAATATCCTACATTTCTATAGGCTTCTTAGGCTTCTCAAAGCTAGACCGGCTTGTAATTTATTGTGTGTGAGCATGTGTGTGTATGTGTGTGTGTGTGTGTGTGTGTGTGTGTGTGTGTGTGTGTTTGTGTGTGGGCACATACTGTACCAAGAGAATGCCTTCAAATAGTAACAGAATAACCACCAGCCATTGACAGTTACTCTGGGGAGACCTGAGTTCATTCAATCATATACAGTATGTGCTTTATCCTACTCTGCATCTGAACTTAGATTTTTTTTACTTAGATCGTGCCATATTAACCTGCTTCTGAAATAAGGATATCATAATATTTTGTATAAAATGACTACAACAAAACAAATGAATTGAACGCAGATTGCAGGGCACATTTCCGACACAGCAGTCAAGAGGTGCAAAATACAGCATGTAAACAGTATAATAAAGTAGAAACAGTATAATAAATTTAAAGGTGCAAAAAACAGCATTAAGAGAGTGATACAATCAAGCAGGGTCGTAGCCATCATTTCAAAAGTGGGGGGGATGAAATGTGTAGTTGTCAGGGAACCACCTGCCATGCCCCCTTTGGTGGCTCTCTATGCCTCCGCTCTCCCTAGAGCTGCAGTCATAATTGCGCTCACCTGGGGCTCATCATCACTCCACCCCGCTTCTATATAAGCTTCTCTTTCACTCCCACTCCCCGTTCGTTATTGTTTATGTTGGACTTTTCGTGCTGCATGTGGCTGATTGGCATACAGGACTCCTCTCATCCGTTCCATTCAGACTCCAGAATCCCGTACCGGCTGCGCCTTCCCTCCCCGTGCATCTCGGGTCAACTACGCTTCTCCCAATGCGCAACTCAGTCTGTCTCTCCACCGAAAGACTGCCGTGTGCGTATGTGCGCGTGCGTGTGTGTATCTCTCTCTCTCTCTCTCTCTCTCTCTCTCACACGCATGCCATTGAACCTGTTGCACAGTCTTGTTGTGGCGGCCCGAATACTTCGGAACCGTTTTCCTGATGGCAGGAGAGTGAAGAGTGTGTGCAAATGATGCAGTTGAGGCATTCTGCATCATTTAATACTATAAGAAGTACAAAATGTATTCTGTCAATTTATACAATTTTAAAAAATGTACGAGATTTAAGACATAACGCGTTTGAACATTTATCATTTAAAATATGGACTATTTATTGTTCACACAATTGTTTTCCATTTGACAGTTACAGTCAGAAGTTAAAAAGGAGACATAACTCCATACATTTAAAAACATACATTGCATGGGGCCATTTATATAACTTTATATAAAAAATCTTTCAAGTCACTGTTCTAAATTCTTATTAAGCCAAATACAAATGGTTTAAACAGCAGGTCCTAAGAGTAATAATAAAAGCCACATCATTCATTGATACAGTAAGTTTTTTAATTTGTTGTATTTTTTTCTACACTTTTGTCTCATGAATCATTTGTGGAAATTCCAACTAACAAGTGTGATTTTTCCACAAACTAATAATAGTGTGAATTCTCAGGAATAGACAGTCAGTAAAGTGTGTGAATGCAGAGCTCGAGTTCTGTGGCATGCTGATGGGTCTTGAAAAACTGATGCACGAGTCGCTCATGGAAGAGGAGGAGTCGCTGCACACAGGCTGGTAATTTCTTTATGAGCCTGAATGTTTTGGAAACAATTACAATAAGCAGCCATTCACTTTCTCTCTTTTTGGAAATTCTTACATGCATTGCTAAATGGCAGAGGAAGTTTCAAAAGAGCCAAGTGGAAAAATTAGAGGGGTAAGATAGACATCATTTTGAATGAATGTTTGTGGTGCTTTGTTTATTGATATATCAGTCTTTTTATTAATTATTGTATGTGGATAGCAAATAATATTTTTAAATGTATTGCATTTTTGTGTATCCTTATTGATTCCCTTTATGTGTTCTTGGAATTTTCACAGAATTAAATATGGTATTTTTGCACAGACAGGAAACAACTTTCACTGTTTTAATGTTTAAGAGTAAAACATGACATAATCTTTTAATAAAAGCAATAAACTCAGTGTTTTTTTTTTTGTACTTGACTATTTCCTTCGGCTCTGTACTCATGTGCTCTTTTTCCTGACACTCATGTGGAAATTTCTTTCAGCACTGCTAATTCACCTCCCAGCCATTACCACTTACATGTTAATTTTTGTACATCTAATTGTTGCTTACAAGAAAAAGTGCCTCCTGACCGTGTCAGTCCTTAATAGAGATTTCAGATTGAATCAAAGACTGACTCTGTTACAGGTTTCAAAGTTTCTTGCTGCACACTCTCTAAAGTCTTGGCTATATCTTGTGATTTTGCTAATGCAGTCATGTGCACTGCTAGATGGATTACTGTCTGAATGTAATCCATCACTTGTAGCATGCATTGTGCAAACCATGTGACATTCACTAGTGGCCATTTTATTTAACTCTTCTGCTTTAGTGCGTAATCCATGACATTTACTCATGTAGCTGATGCTTTTATCCAAATCTAATAGAATAGGATACACAAATAGCCACAAATGTGACACTATGACTATGCTCTGAACTTAAAAACTCTGATCTATAGCTCAAAGGCTCTGTTCACATACAGTCCATAATAGGTTGCCATACCATATACAATTCCTGTATAAGATTGTTGTATTGGGAGTACTCATAACTTGTTTAACTTTTACCTGGTAAATAAACTTTCTACTGGAGTGATGTGATTAAATAAATCAGAAAGGACACACTCATGAATTTTGGTTGGGTGCTACTGGTATTCACTAACTTGTGTTCAAGATGACTTTGTTCCAGCTACTTGATTCTGTTTGTTTTTTGTTTCTATAGCATTTAACTTCAACCCTGCTGGCAGCAGCAATTCTCTCATCATTTGGCAGTTCTATGCTCTATGGCTATAACCTTGCTGTAGTCAATTCTCCTGCTCAGGTTAGTAACTTAGTAAAATCATAAGTTAGTAAAATCATAATATTCTGGGTGGTGGACAATTGTGTCAAGGAGAATGCATGCTCATGTGTGTGTTTTATTCTTTCAATTTACCAATTAAAGCAGGAACAATTTAAAAATTCATTTATGTAGGAAAGATTTCAGTTAAATTTTAATCCACTAATCCCACTGGTCACTATATGATTTTTTGTGTCAAAATCTGATTGGTACAAGCTAAGTCTGTTAGTAAAGAGAAACTGTTGAACATATTTGCATTTACAGCATTTGGTAGACACCTTATCAAAGTGACTTACAGTTATCCTGTTTATACAGTTTAGCAGTGGAAGGTTAAGGAACTTGCTCAAGGGGCCAACATTGATGGCTGGATGGTGTTTGGATTTAAATTTTATCTAAACCACTGAACTACCACTTCATATCAAATGTGCCTTTTAAATATATCAGTATATTTAAAAGGTGAGAGAGAGAGAGAGAGAGAGAGAGAGAGAGAGAGACCTTAAAGTGACTTTTTTCCGGATGTGTTTAAGTATGAAAAAGGCAGCTAATGTTCAACTGCCCATATATTACATACTTTACTATTGCCAAAATATGATTATTGGAGATAAAACATATAATGTACTTCCTTTTTCATAATAATTCTCAATGCATCTTAAGGTTTTATGGATATTTCTTCTCCCACTTTGCCACCCAGTTTGTCCTTTCATATATTAGAGTTCTGATAGGAGGGTGAAGAGTAGCACGTGTTTCCCCTGTCTTTCCTCTGTGTCACTGCCTGGATTCAAACAGACTTTTCTATTGTACTACTTTGAATCTCCTTAAAAACATTAATCCCCATGATGACCTTTAAATAGATTACAGCACTGCTTGAGATGATTCAAGTCTTATGGGGGTCCCCAGTTGTTTTGTAATTCATATATTTTTTACTAAAAATAATCTTGAGGACCCCCAGTAAGTCTATTTATGACTTGTCATAGTACGGGATAACCCCAGTTCCCCCTTAATTCGAGCACTGGATCACAGTAATGATTGCAGTCTCTGGGGAAAGAACTGAATAATTATATTTGTCCGGCGCAAAGCAGTTCCAGCAGAGATACTATGTATTTGAACCATGTAAAAACATAAGAAATGCATGTGTACAAAAACTTTATGTGAAAGCAAAACATAAAGTGCATATGCAAAAATCATATATAGATGCAGTACAATTTTGTAGTGGATTAAAAAGAATAAAATTGTATATAATTATTATTATTATAAAATATTACATTAAATGTAATTATTCAGTTAGTAAGAAAATTACATTATTATAAGAAATTAATCATGGGAAAAACATACAAAAAAAGAAAAAAAAAAATGCACTGTTTGGAATAAACTGTAGAAAAATTAATTCAAATTAAATTATATGTAAAGAAACATGTGCCCCATACATTACATGTTCAAATATTTACACAGAAAAATATTTCATTGTCATCACATAAAATAAAACACATACACTTAAAAATCCTGTAAAAATGAAAACACATCTATGACGTGAAAAAAATTATAAATTAGCGTGTGGAAAATTCTGTGTAACATAATCAATACAGGTCTCTTTCTCATCTGAATTGTATGATTATACATTTGTGAACATTCTTATAATTTTCAGTAAAGGATTCTGCTTTTGCATCTTATATTCTTTACCCAGATCCATTTAAACTAAAATGTATATATTGTTAGCACATACTGTATAATGGACAGAAGAACAGCTTATATTTGCTCATGTGATTTGTTTACCCATCCTTCCAGTACATAAAGGACTTTTATAACCACACTGCAGTGAGGCGTAATGGGAAAGGTCTGAGCCATGACAGCATCACAGTGCTTTACTCCATTACAGTGTCCATTTTTGCCATTTGTGGACTGGTATATGTAGCTGGTGGACTCATGGGCTTCAGCAGGCATCTAAGCATTCCTGAGATGATTTTCATTGTACGCTTTATCACAGGAATACATTCAGGTATGGAGATGGAGTGTGCTAGTATTGTAGTGTCTAAGTACGCATGTATGCAGGCACACTTATGGTGTGCAGGACCTTTAGGCATGCTAGTACACTATATTTGTCTATTTTATTTTTTTTTTTTCCTTTTTTTTTTTTTTTTTTGGACAGACAAACAATATGATAGACAATGTCACACAAACACACAGAGAGCTTTCTGAAAACACAGAAGCTGCCACTGGTTTCTCTTATATGCGTTTTATACTCCTGGTCGTGACGTCACCTCATCGGACCCAGCTATTGTCATGGCAACTTTCTGCTCTGACATCTTTAATTTTATGGGGATGCATTAGTGATAATAAAGTGGGAAGACTGCACATCTGGAAAGCACAACCTTGCTCAAATATATATATTTAGGTAATATATAAAATCAATATATTTATAATAATAAAAAAAAGTATTCTTCCATCCGAATTATTTATTTTCAATTAAGGCGTTGTATATTTCAGCAGAAACTGCATTCTACATCTTTTAAAACTGTATGTCTTCATAGTAGAAGGGTTACGAACGTAACCCTAGTTCCCAGAGGGAACGAGACGCTGCGTCGAAACGCTAGGGCAATGCCCCTGCGTGACCACGCTCTGCACCACGTGTGAAATCTAGCCAATAGGCAAGCCGTGACGTCATAGACAGGCGACGTCGCGTAAACCAGAAAGCTACAAGATGGCTGTGCGGTGGTAGCGACAGGGATGCAGGGAGTGTGGCACGGAGACGCAGCGTCTCATTCCCTCGGGGAGCTAGGGTTCAGTTCGTAACCTTGAGACGTTCCCCTTCAGGAACTCGAGCTGCGTCAAAACGCTATGGGAACGAGTGTCCAATCACGTCACACTGACCAGACCCTGCCGAAAGAGTGAGGGCCTCGGCACCAGCACGCAGGACAGAGGAGCCCGGGGTGGCTCTGAGGTCAAGGCCATAGAACCTGACAAAGGTCAGAGGGGTGGACCAACCCGCAGCGTCACAGACATCCTGGAGTGACACCATGTGTACCTCCGGCGGGGCGAGCCCTGACCGCGATCAGAGCGGGGACCAGGACTCGCAGCCGAACAACTGCACCGACCAGCTCCAAGGACTCATCCTGTGGAGATAGGCACCCAGTGCTCGCACTGGATACAGCCGGGTCTCGTAACCCTTGGTCTGTGGCTATAAACGGAGGAGGGCAGAATGACTGTAACACGAAACATCGTGTGGGAGCACCCAGCCTCGTGTAAAGAACACTCTGGCCATGCCAGGGGGCAACTCCAGGCGGGACGAGGCAACTGCCAAGTCCCACACAGGCACTACTAATCGCGTCCCGGCCACAGCCTCTGGGCGCCGCGGAAACGTGTCACTAATGGGACCTACCCAGCAAACACGGAAACCCTCAGGGTCGAAGGGGTTAACCCTGCGGCAAACTGTACCCGCAAAAACACCAGAACTGAACCGACCGGGCAGTTAACTGGGTCCAAGTCACGGTGCTCACACCGAGACGCGAACAGTCGCCATTGTGCGGCGTATGACCTCCTCGTGGAGGAAGCTCTGGAGTGGAGAAAGGCCTCTGCTACCTCGGTAGAGAGAACAGCCGCCACGAACCGTGCCCCCTCAGGGGCCACAGTCTCCACAACACCGGGCGGGGGTGAACCAGGGTTCTGCCCGCCAATGAGGTGCTGCCCGGAGGAGACAGACTCCCTAGCGGCAAACCAATCCCAGAACTCCCGAGAGCAGCGCAATCGGGAAAAGGCATACAGGCGTAGCCTCGGCCAAGACCGTCCCACGGCAGCCACTGTCTCGACAGGGTGGCTGCTCAGACATCCAACCATCCCGGGATGTAACTGGCTCTAAATGAGTGGAGTTCATCTCGGGACCACAAGAGGACCTCCTGCGCCAGTTGCTTACAAGGGCGAGACCGGAGGCCCCCCAGGCGGCTGATGTAGGAGACCACCGCAGTATTGTCCGCGCGGATCAACACATAGCGATCTCTAAGGACTGGGAGGAAGTGTTGTAACCCCAACAACACTGCCAGCATCTCCCGGCAACCTATGTGCCACAAGAGACATGGGCCGCTCCACAGACCCTGAGCGGAGTGGCCACTCATGACCGGTCCCCACCCCGTGAGGGAAGCGTCCGTCGTTAGCGTAACGCGACGACCAGGAGTCCCTAAAACGGGGCCTCGAGACAGAACGTAGGGTTCCACCATACAACCAAGACTCAAAGGGCACACAGTAAGACCTTGATGTGAGGATACCGACTCCCCCAGGGGGAGAACCCTTCTGCCCCGGAGCCACCACCGGAGGGGCCAAATGCGGAGAAAGCCGAGTGGAAATACACTGGACGCTGCCGACATGAGACCCAGCAGCCTCTGGAACTGCCTCACAGTGACTAGGTGGCCTGCCCCTGCCCTCCTGACTGCAGTGAGGATGACTACAAACCGGGCGGGAGACAACCGTGCACGCAACTCGGCCGAGTCCCACACTGCGCTGAGAAAGTGGCCCTCCGCGCTGGGAAAAGTACACACTACCCGGCGTCTCAGTCTGAACCCCAGTACCTTCATGCAGGCGAGAACAGCATCTCAATGCCAAACCGCCAGCTGCTCAAACGAGCCAACATCAACCAATCGTTGATATAATACAGAATGCGGAAGCCCTGAAGCCGCAGTGGGGTCAGTGCCGCGTTCACGCACTCTGTGAAGGCACGGGGTGAGGGCGCTAGGCCGCACGGAAGGACCGATATTGGAAAGCTCCACCCCGAAAGCAACCTCAGGAACCTCCCGTGTGCGGTGAAGGACAGCTGGAGCATGGGAGCATGCAACCACCAGATCTAGCGTATGACAAATCAGTCCTCGGACTTGACCCGAGACACGACCTCTCTAAAAGAGAAAACCTGAACCCGAGCCTCAAAAGCGAGTGGTTCAAGTACCGTAGTTCCAAAATGGGATGCAACCCACCGTCCCTCTTCGGAACAACGAAGCACAGGCTGTAGCAGCCTGACTCTCCGAACAAGGAGGAGGGAACCACCTAGATGGCCCGATTCCTCAGGAGAGCACGCACCCCCTGTCCCAGGACCAGAGCCTGCACGGGTCCCACCAGGGCGGGACACACACCGTTGAGCCAGGGAGGAGAAGAACCAAATAATTCGCCAGCCCTTCTCCACAGTACGCAGGACCCCCGAGAGACTCCAGGCAGCCCTCCAGACTGACAGAAAGTCTCCACAGGGAAAACCAACCCCTCGGGCTGGCCCCTGATCCGCTCAGAGCGGCTAGAGCGGCGCTCTGCAGCCGACCACACCTCCTGAGAGGCGGCGGAAAACCCCTGTCCGCAGCGAACATACGGGCGGAATACGGAGAGCGAACCGCTGGAGAAGCTGCGCCCTAAACACAACCCGTGGCAGGGCTAACAGACAGTCCTCCTGAACCCGAACGGCAGGAGCAGCGTACTGCGGCCGTTGAAGCCCCCTGAGAGGCGGCGGATGACCCCCATCCGCAACGAACCGTCGGGCGGAAATAAGGGAGTAACCCGCTAAAGGAAGGCAGCGTCCTGAACACCCTGTGCCAGGGCCGACAGACCGGCCTCCCGGTGGTGCCAGGAAGGGACGAGCACCGTAGCATAAGGTGCACACCGCCCTCCAAGACGCAAGCCATCAGGCCTACGCACCACAGCCCGTTCACTAGAGGCGAGGACGACCCTCAGGCCATCCAGCCCCCCTTCGGGCCTAGAGAGTCGCCAGGGGCCCTAGGACCGCCCCACGGGAATCGGGTGGCAACACTCTCTCACCGGGCTATCTCACTGTGCCTGGACGTACCAGGGCGAGGCTGTCGCCGAGCAGCCCCATCGGAGCAGCGAGGAACTACCACTGAAACGCCACCGCGGTCTCCTGAACCCGCCAGCAATCGCCCTTACCCACAGAGTTACCAGGTCAGGCCAGGAGGGGACGCCATGGTGCTCAGAAGGAAGTTCGCATCATCCCCCATAGCAGGCCAGCCTGGTATGCCTGCAACACACTCATCGTGTGGAAGCAACCCCCAGCCTGACCCGCCACGCAGCGCAACCCACCAGAGCCAAGCTGCTCCTCGTAGGCAAATAGATAGCCGTCACAGATGCAACACTCGGGGAGAGATAGCTAGCTAGCGTCTCTACCACAAGCGGCATCGTCCCGTAGCCGTGCCACTTAGCTCCAATAACATTCACGCACAGCGAAGAACATCAGAAAAGCGCTCCCCGAAAATTCACGCACCTCGGAGGAAGAATACGGAGCACCGCGCCACACGCACCGGAGAAGGAACCGCTAAACGAGCGCACTCCCTGGGGAACGGGAGCTCGCCTCACAGCCGGGAGCGCATAGCCGCACGCCAAAAAATGCTAACAAACGATACCCTCGAGAGACGACTAAGCACGCTCCTAAGCTAAGCAAACAACACGTCGGCTGCGTGTCACCACCCCCACCCCCACCCCCCCGAAATGAATCGGGGCAAGCAGGAGACACGCAGATGGAATTCTGCCTGCATATAAGCTCATGACTGCACAGATAACACACTAAAAGCGCTTACCTGAACGAGCAGAAGCTAATGTCGCTACCACCGCACAGCCATCTTGTAGCTTCCTGGTTTACGCGACGTCGCCTGTCTATGACGTCACGGCTTGCCTATTGGCTAGATTTCACACGTGGTTCAGAGCGTGGTCATGCAGGGGCGTTCCCCTAGCGTTTCGACGCAGCTCGAGTTCCTGAAGGGGAACCTGAGTGCTGAACCGTTCACCAATTGAAAACATTTGGAGCAACTTTTTTGAGACATGTTGCATCCATCAAATTTACCTACTTTTTTCTTTAAAATGGTACATTTCCCTTTTGAACCATTTAATGTTTTCTGTGTTGTATTGTAAATAAAATATGGGTTTATAAGATTTGCAAGTCATTGCATTTAGTATTTATTTTTTATTCATCACAGCATCACATTTTTTGGTTGAGTTATATTACCAATTTTTCCCCAGCAATTCCACCTATGGTTCTAGTTTGGAAACCTGGTATCAGACTTTCACATGTTTTCTAAATGTTTTTATAGAAGTCTCTTGCTTTTCCAATTTTTCCTACCTCCAAACATGCTGGTAGGTGAATGAGTCACTCGAAATTGCTTTTAAGTACAACAGTGTGTAGGAATTTTGCCCTGCAATCAGCTTTCAATTCATTTGTTTCATCTGTAGTCAATGTTTACAATATATTGTGAAATCCTCAAGGCAAAAAGTAGGTGTAATATGACAAAATTTAATATTAAAAAATTCAAATACTGTATATCTGACGTCATGTTTCCCCACAGTAAGTGACAATGGCTGGTTAGTGGCTGGTAAATGCAATTGAAGGACTAATTCAGACATATTACTTTTTTAAAGTTCATATTTTGTTATCATATGTTGTCTGTTTCCTTCTAAACAATGCCATGCTTTTCTAAATACACGTTTTGCTTATGCAAACCAGAGCACCACATGGTAAACTGATCTATTACTGAATGTAAATGATTATTAGGATATAATTCTCCTATAATTGGTTGTATATAAGCATTAGTATCAGGTTCAGTTTCTAGCCAGTTTTAGGCAATATATTATAATACCTGTAAGAGATAATTCAAATTAGGTTTAAAGTTCAGAAAGTGTGCCCAACTTAGTTTTATTATTTATTCAATGATTACAATCAGTATATTGTTAAAATGATTAATAAAGTACATATTTTCCCAATTCATAATAACAACACAAAAATCAAGACACAATACTTGTGAACAAAAGGTGTAAATAGCTGATAGGATGATGCTTTATAATTTGGCATATGGTTTAAATTTTTTCAGAAATGAGTGAGTGCTGTCAACTGGTGCAATATTGTATTTGTATGTGCTTGTTTTTGTTACATTTGTTACAAAATAGTGAATATTGTTTTTGAAAAATGTGTTCATCTAAGAAACATATACGTTAACAGTACGCAGTTCATCTATCATGTATTGAAATAGACAACCTACATTTTGCTGCTCCTAAGATGACTACATTTATTCTAACTAAAATTCGCAGTATCATTTAGTATCGTTAAAATTCATTAAAATTGTAGGAAAGAATACATGGCATAATTTTCTAACAACAATATGCAACTAAAATGTCATAAGAATAATTGTGAGGAAAAAATAACTGAATAATTAAAAGACAAATCTGTTGTAAATCTGATAAAGAAAAAAAAAAACATTCTTTTTGGGAGGATTTAAATCTTCAAATATTTGCAGGATAGGTGACATTTAGGTTAACATCTTTCACCTATCAAAAAAAAAGAAAACATCTTTAACATACAGGTCTATATGCTTGACTCAAAAGTATTAACACAAAATATATTTTTAATGACTTACAATGGATTTCCCAAAATGTACAATTTAAGAGTATATTTAAACATATTGTTCTTGGTTAATTACTGAGGTTATCCAGTGTTATCGAGTCCACAGTATTCTGTGGTCAACACTGTTTATTTTATTCTATGTACTGAGTTTGTCTTTAACTGCTAAAAGTATATATATATATATATATATATTATCATGGTTAAATATATGAAAAAATTAACAATAGTAAAACAATCTCACCTGACACATTTACAGTACATTTACATTTACGCCATTCAGTAGAGACCCTTATTCAGAGCGACGTACAAAAGTGCTTTGAGTCTCTATCGATAAATAAATCAATAACAGTGTAAAAATGACTTACTTCAATAATGCTGAAGGTGTTCATGAAGACGTCTCCCAAAATTTGAAGTGTAGTCACTTTGTCCACTGGTATACGGTGATTGAACGTGCAATATTTCAGGCCATTCACAATCACCTGAACAAATAAAATGTAAATTTGTACAATTGTTAAGTGTAAAATTGTTAAATTGTTAACCAAATTTAATCACTTTACATACATTTTCATCCATTGTTTAATTGATCCAAAATTTCAAACCTCATAGCCTCCTAGTTCAACAACCATGATGATATCAAAGGCTCCTCCTTTGACAAATGGGCGTCTGTTATGTTGTACGTAGTCCCATTCTTCATTCGTTTCAAGGACCACAGAGCCCATGCGGGGGTTAAAGTTGAATGCAATGTCAGGATGGTTTGCCCCAGACTGCAAATTTATCTCAAAGCTGCATGAGATAATTGTAACATTTGTAACATAACAATTGTAATATCATTTTAATGGCTGCAATCTATTCCAAAATGAATTTCTTTTAAACTATCCTGAGGTGAAGACACATGCAGCATACTGTACTTTTCACCATCTGAAGCAACGACCCCTTGAAAGAACAAAGCAACACCAGCTCTCAGACCTCCAGGGATTGGTCCAGAATATGGTTTGCTCTGTTGTGGTTAAGTATCATTATTTTTCATAGTAAATCTCTAATTATGTCATTTATTTGTGTAATTATTCATTTATTTTTTATATGACAATAGATTACTCACCGGGCTGCAGACTGGATGTGGCACATCAGACTGGAGGTCAGAAAGCTTTGTCCCTGAGATGCCTGAGTTTAGCTCTTTATTAAATGTTGATGTGCTCCAGTTCTAGAGAGAGCAGAAGTATGATTATTAAAGCTTTTGTTTATTATTTATGAGAAAACAAAACAATATATTTAATGATAATGACTGTTACAAAAGGTCATTCGCAGAAAGGTGAATGAGTAACTGAGTAGTAAGAATTTCAGTTTCAACACAGATTCGTTTTTGACACACCATGTCAACTAGAATTTTTGTGGTTTATAATTAATTTGTCTCTTGTTCAACTAATTTAGTGTGTGTGGGTGTTCTGGTGACTATTATGGCATATTGTGGTGAATGTAAATACTTGTTAATTAATTTCATAAATATTTTAATACTACTACATCTATTTGAAAAATACCCATGTCTATGAATGTTCAACTTACCTCAACAATGCCGACAGTGTTCAATATGACATATCCATCAATGTTAAGTGCAGCCTCTTTTTCCAGTGGCATGCGGTGCTTGATCAGGCAACATCTTTTTTCATTTAAATATACCTGGAAGAACAGATACTGTAGGTATAATTTGTTTTTTTACTTTATGGACATTTTATTATTTTAATTCTTTTACTGTACCTCGTAGCCTTCAGTTTCATTCACAATAAAGATGTCAAAGGCTGATCCATTGGAAATTCGACACTCATATTCATCCCCCACCTTTAACGCGCAACACATCAAGCCAGAGATAGCAGGACTTAAGTGAAAAGCGATGTCTTGATCCGTGCTCCCATTCAGAACATCCAATACAAACCTGTGTGTAAAGATTTACCCATTATTATTATTTTTTTTTATAAGATTAAGAATTATTTTATATGTAATGTGATTAATAATATGAATACACGCCTTTCACCAAAAACAACTCCTTGGATGTACAAAGCCATTCCTGTTCTCAGTCCTCCAGGAATTGCAGCAGAGTAAGGAATGCTCTGTAATAAGTACAGGCATTTAAAATGATCAGTGTCTAGCAAGACTCAGTGTAAAAGTGACTCATCTAGCTATATTTTTTTGTTTTAAACTAATTAACTTGTTTTATTTCATGTGCTTAATGTGACTAATTGATTTGTTTTGAACAGTTGCTACTGGAAGTCATTTTGAATTTTGTTGCTACTCACAGGACTGCTGGCAACATTTGTAACCTCTGACTTGATAGTGGATAGAGACCACCGTGACATTCCCATACTGGTCATTATTCTTGTCCTTAGTTCATTATAGATGGAATTCATGGAAAGATCCTGTTGGAGAAAATGTGATAATCAAATACATGTTAATACAAGTTTACATATTGCTTACAATTATTCATCATTAACCATATCATTTATTCAATTCAGGTCATTTAAACTTCATATTGAGTTTTTATTGAAAATATAAATTATAAGGCATATAGAAGAGTTTTTGTAATTAAATTTTGACGAGTAGTTATTAAATTGCAATAAAAAGTTATTGGTAAAAATGTAACCAAATCCTTATGGATGCATGAAAAAGAAATTTTAGTAAAGTTAATAAAGATATATATAATCTTAACTGACCCATGATTGGCCAACTGTAAATGTGTCGAGCTTTCCATGAAAGGTGAAGGGGACAGAGTCGCTGGCTTCACTCACTCCTACATCACTAACAGCTCTGTATCGGACCCAGTATTGTTCTCCTGTCGTTAGTTCAGGCAGTGTAAAGCTGGTCTGTGCATCTGATGTGTCTGTAACTTTCCATGTTTCAACATCAGTTGCTGAATCAGTTGGCGGTGTCGTCCTGTACTCAACTCTAAACCGTACCGTCTCTCCAGTTGGTGATTTTGAAAACCTTAGATTGACTTTCCCATCACTGGTCTCCAGCACAGGTTTTGGTGGTTTGGATACAGGCTGGAAATTAGGATCTGTTAGACTGCCCTTCTGATAAAGTCGAATAGAGGTTCCTGGATTGCTGGAGTCAGATATGGAGGCAATGATGAATTTGACTTTGTTGTCATTTTTATTGGCCTTTAAAAATGCAGTGAAAAGAGTAAGGTTTTGCCTCATTCTCTGGGAAATGTCAGGAGAACTGAACCAAGGCTGGGTTGCATGGACAGAGAAAATTGTATTTGTTCTCTCTAATTTTGTAAACCCTCCACAGTTCAAAAAGTCTTCAGTAGTTGCTAGGTAGGAGTCTTCATACTTTAGAGATGTAAAAGACAAACATACCACCACATCTACATTAGGATCCATAATGATGGATATTAACGACCCCAGTGATGTCACAACCGTGAGGTCCTTCGGCACACAGGAACTCAGTATTTTCAATTCAGCCATCATGTAATCTAACCACTGATTCATTTTATCTGCTGTAAAAGGTGCTGTGTAGTGAATGCTCAGAATGTCCCCCAGTGCCTTGTCCTCCTGTGTCCCACCCCGAATAGCTGGCAAAACACTGATCAGTGCCTTCTGGAATGCTATCTTATAATCAATGTAAACATCCTGAAACTTTACCAGTCTGGCTTTTACATTAGGAAACTTATTTGTCATTTGATTTTTAATCAAATCATTGCATCTTCTTTCTACTTCTGCCATCTCTTCCAGCACCTTTTCTGTTTTACGCACCAGACTCATGCTGATTTCTCTCACCAACTTTGCAGCATTACTATCCAAAAGTGTGAGAGGATACAGCCACACAGTCAGTGGTACACCTTTAGTTTGTTGTTGCTTCATCAGAAGGGGCAACTTCTTGTACACGTCTAATGCATCCATGTATGTGGTTGGATTTTCTTCAAGTTCAAAATCACCATAAAATGTGACGCTGATATTCTCAGCCACTTTCTTTTCCCCTTCAGTCATCTTTAGGGATGCTTTCCCCTCTATGGAAATGGTAGGAATCTTTTTGACCACTGCATAAAGTTTTCCTTCAACATTCTGTTTATTCTCATTTTCTGCACTTGTATGATCAAACACCATAAAAGCGTGAGCTCCATACAATACAGCTGTAACTACATGAGTGGCTGTTTTCTGCTCAAATACTTGTGGATAGGTGACATGGGCAAGTTCCTTCATAGTGAGTTGTTCAAAACGTGTCGTCTGGCTGTACTGCATGGTAACTCTGGATTGATGTGCTGAGGATTTGTTATCACACAGGAACTTTGCTGATCCTCCAACCTCCACCAACCCACTTAAGAAACTGGCTTTAAGTGACCCACTTATATCTAGAAGGTTCGCTTTATCACTGAGAGTATCAGAGGCAGCAAACTTCAAATTTGTTTCAGAATGGTGATGCACATCAAGGTCATCATTCATTGCCTTTTTATTCCATAAAGTAACTCCTGAAACAAGAATGTCACGAAAGTTTATAGCCTCAAATTAATGCTTTTCAAGTTTTAATACTCTAATCACCATGGACAATTTACAAATATGGATGTTTTATGCAAATGTATGTTTATTACTAGTTAAACTATTCTTAACATAGAGCATTAAGACAAAATATTCTTGTAAATGTTTGAGAGTAATTATGGTGTTTAAAATTTCATAAATCATCAGAACACCAAAGCACACTTTCCACACGGACCGTTTTATTTGCCGGATGTCTGCATTATGTTGGTTTTGGTGCTTGATTTATAACTTGGCACCTCAGTAAAACAAATGCATAGTGATTCAAATATATTTAAAAAATAGGAGGTCATGAATAAATGTCTTTTGTTTTGAAATTTTTAATTCTCCTCTTTCATATTTATAATTTTTTTCTTTTAAAGTGAACAAACAGTATGCAAATACAAATACAAATGCACGTTTTAATTAATTGATTGTTGATAAAATTTGTGCCATTATAGTGAATTTGTATTAACCTGTTAATTTTGACAGCCCTTAATATAATTAGAGTGTAGTTATTTACTAGTAATCATAAGGTTTAAAGTTAATAGGTTTGACTTTTTCAACACTTCAGGTAGGCCAAATATGTTCAGATATTTCATAATTGCATAGAATGCTATAGTCACTACAAATATGGAGAAAGCATTTGTTTTTGTTTTTATTATTGATGTTAATATAAATAACAAAACAATTTTTTATACTGCAAACAGATACTTGAAGGACAGAGGTGTAAAATGCACCTGGAATAAAGGAATCCCTGCAGCAATCGTACAGCATACCAGGATACAGGGGTCTTCCCAGGGCAGCTATTTCCATGCTTTTTTCCATGTAAATGAATGCAAAAATGCATTTGTCAATAAATGGAACAATTGCTGTAAAAATTACTGTAATTGAGGAAACAATTATCAGTATGGCTAAAGCTAATAAATGCATTTCTTGTTTCTGTATGGTGATTTGTAACTTACTTTTAGTAATGTCTTTATCCTGAAAATAATTCTAGTGGATCTGGAGTCTATGTCTGGAGTCTAATAGAAAAGTATGTGGGTGTGATGACCTAATGAAGGATTAACTGAATAAAAAGACTGCAATATGTAAAATCTGATACACGATGTACAAAAAATTTTTTTAATACTGTAGGTGTCTTATAATATACATACAAGCCTCATTCTCTAATTGTTAAATATGCAGATCTTTGCTTAGGCTAAAACTAATTGAAAGAATTACATTTAAATATATTGTAACACTTTGTATTTTTAAATAAAATTACATTCTGTATGTTTTAATAAGTAATAAGTTTGTTATAATATTCATGATATTTAGTCATGAGAATATTTAACAAAGAAAACACGCTGAAATATTTAAAATCAACCTGGGATTGTAATCTGGGAGTAATATTAGAAGAAACAGAACCTTACCTGAAATGTTTTCTCAAGCTTTCAAGCTCTCTGGCGTTAATGTAACCAGTAGAGAAATGGCAGGATGCGGACTCTATTTATGAAAATGTGATGAGGTGGGTGGAGAAAAAGGCTGCCTTTCCTGGACACCTCCAAAACAGGCCATATGTGACGTGCAACCAAAATGTGCACACTATTTGCACATTGTAGAGTGTAAATTTTAAAAGTTTCCAGAGTCATGAGACAAGAAAATTACATCCTCCTTCATTTTAATATTTGATTTAAACAAACAAACAATTGTGTGGTCTTTACCAACATCTACTGTATATACATCAGATAACCTCAGGTGACAACAAAATGTAATTTTTTGGATGTATTACATTAGTAATGGTTTTTTTTTCCAAGTCTCAACATTTCCACCTATTGTTTAAAAATTAGAATGTATTAATTTCATTATTTTATTTCTTAAATAATTGAGTAAGTACAATATAAATGATGTGAAAAATACCCACATCTTTGTCTGTTTAACTTACCTCAACAACACAGTCTCCCTTTCAGGAACTCGAGCTGCATTACAATGCTTTGGGAACGAGATTCCAATCATGCCACACTGACAAGTCCTTGTCTAGTGTGTGAGTGCACTAGGCAAGAGTGGCTCTATGGTCGAGGTGATAGAACTTAACGAAGGTCAGCGGGGTGGACCAGCCCACAGTGTTGCAAATGTCCTGCAGTGGAGCCAGTTGGTTCCTGACCCTTTTTAAAGAGAATTAATAGACAGATACCTAAGGGTCACCTCGGCCAATGGCTCAAAGGTGGGCTCTGACAGAGCCAGCAGCACAACGGCCAAGTCCCATGCAGGCAATCTGGGTCGTATCCCGGGCCTCAGCCACTGGGTGCAGCGCAGGAAACTTGTCACCAAAGGGTGTTTACCCAGCGACTGCCCAGCAAGCGGGGCACAATAGCGGACACGTAACCCTTCAGGGTCGAAGGAGCCAACCCTGTGGCAAACTGTTCCTGCAGGAACTCGGAGGGTGGAATATGTCAGCCGTAGTAGACACAAAAAGGCAATACCGGGGCCTTAAGTGACAACGCTTGAATGTGAAGTGCAGCGCTACACGTGCCAGGGGAAGAAACCGGATCACCCAGCAGGTGAGGCAGGAGAAAGGGATGTGCCTGTCTCCAGGCCCTCTGTCAGGTCCGCTTGCGAACCCCACGATATCCAATGCCGCTTTGCTTCAGCAAGAGCGAGGCCTGAGCCGCGAGGGAGAGCGCTCTTCGAGGAGACCGGAGAGTGCGGCTACAATGCGAGCAGTTGACTCCCGACTGATCATGCTCCTCCCCCAAGCAAACAATACACAGGCTGTGCGTATCACACCCAATGTTTTTTTTTTTTTTTTACTTAGTTTTTTTTTTTTTTTTTTTTTTTTACTTTTTTTACTTTTTATTATTCTTTTTATTCCCATACATCATAGACTTTTTTTTTACTTAGTTTATTTTTTATTTTTATTTTTTTACTTTTTTTACATTTTATTATTCTTTTTATTCCCATACATCATAGAACCCAGGTTAAATCACAATAAAAATTATTCACAAAAAGATTGGTCCTTCCACATTTTTCCACTTTCCATTCTTGAAACTGTCAAAGCATATTAAGTCATTGATCTCAGTATTTAAGTAAAAAGAGTGAAATGTCTTGACCTGTGCTCCCAGTTAGCACATTCAATTCAAAGCTGTGTTTAAAGATTAAACTATAATTTTATATCAGATATAGGATTGTATGTAACATGATCAATAATATGAATACATGTGTGATCAATAATATGAATACACACCTTTCACCAAAAACAACTCCTTGGATGTACAAAGCCATTCCTGTTCTCAGTCCTCCAGGAATTGAAGCAGAGTCAGGAATGCTTCGTAAATAAGTACAGGCGTTTCACATTCATCAGTTTTCTAGCAGGACACAGTGTAAACATTGACACATTTGGCTGCGATTTCTGTGGAAAAATAATGAACTTGTTTTATTCCATGAGTTGAATGTTTCTAATGGCTTGGCCTTGAACTGTTGCTGGACTGTTCACAACATTTGTGACCTATACTATATATTACATATTCTTTTATTAGTAGTTTAATTCCCATACATTTTAGCCTTCAGCTATGATTACAATGAAATTGTCAAAGACTGATCCTTTAGAAATGTGTCCCTCTAGCATATTTTATTGTTTCTCCCACTGTCTATTGAAACTATCTTAACATGTCAAGTTATTAATTCCAGGATTTAAGTGAAAGTGATGTCTTGATCCATGCCCGTAGTCAGAATATCCAATACAAACATGTTTTTTCATTAGATAGAGGATTATTTTGTATGTGTGATCAATAATATGAATTCATACTTTCACCAAAAACAACAACATGAACTTACAAAGCTATCCCTGTTTCCAGGCCTCTAGAATTTGACTAAGAGTCAGAAATGCTTAGTAAATAAGTACATGCATTCTACATTCATCAGTTTTTGCAAGTGTGAACAGTGACACATCTAGCTTCATTTTCCAAGGAAAAATATCAACTTGTTCTGTTCCATGTGTTTAATGAGATTCCTGGAATTTATTGACTGTTGCTACTTACAGGACTGTTGACAACATCTGTAATCTCTGAGTTTATAGTAGAGAGAGACCATCATGACATGCCAGTACTGATCATTATTTTTGTCCTTAGTTCATGAAAGAGAGAATTCATAAAAAATGTCTGTTGAAGAGAATGTGCTAATTAAAAATAATAATATTAATAATAATAATAA
>MU537915.1:986294-1012332 GCA_024362625.1 Silurus asotus | reverse complement strand
TTAATCCCCATGATGACCTTTGAATAGATTACAGCAGTGCTCGAATTAAATCAAGTCTTTTGGGGGTCCCCAGTTGTTAAGTATTTCATATATTTTTTACTAAAATCATCTTGAGGACCTCCCCTAAGTCCCCTAAGTTCACTTTTTACTTGTCATGGTCCGGGATATTACATTTAATCTAATTATTCAATTAGTAAGAAAATTACATTATTATAAGAAATTAATCATGGAAAAAACATTAGACAATGGAAAAAAAAAAAACGCAGCAACTTTGTTTGGAATCAACTGTAAAAAAATAAATTTAAATTAAATTATATGGAAAGAAACCACATGTGCCCCATACATTACATGTGCAAATATTTACACAGAAAAATATTTCATTGTCATCACATAAAATAAAACACATACACTAAAAAAATCATGTAAAAGTGAAAACACAACTATGACGTGAAAAAAATTATTATAAATTAGCGTCTTTCTCATCTGAATTGTATGATTATACATTTGTGAAGATTCTATTAATTTTCAGTAAAGGATTCTGTTTTTGCATCTTATATTCTTTACCCAGAGCCATTTAAACTAAAATGTATATATTGTTAGCGCATACTGTATAATGGACAGAAGAACAGCTTATATTTGCTCATGTGTTTTGTTTACCCATCCTTCCAGTACATAAAGGACTTTTATAACCACACTGCAGTGAGGCGTAATGGAAAAGGTCTGAGCCATGACAGCATCACAGTGCTTTACTCCATTACAGTGTCCATTTTTGCCTTTGGTGGACTGGTAGGCTCCCTCACTGTGGGAATGCTAGTCACCAAATTCGGAAGGTATTGCACCATGCTGCAGTGATTTATAGATTCCACACTCATATGTGTGATGTCTGAAATTACATCTCAATTACAAAAGAGAATGCTAAATATTGTAAAATGTTTCTATGCAAAATTATACACCTGCATTTTATTGTTCCACTCTTGTTATTTTGTCTAGAAAAGGGACACTGGTGAAGAGCACCATTCTGGTATTTGTAGCTGGTGGACTCATGGGCTTCAGCAGGCATCTAAGCATTCCTGAGATGATTTTCATTGGACGCTTCATCACAGGAATACATTCAGGTATGGAGATGGAGTGTGCTAGTATTGTAGTGTCTAAGTATGCATGTATGCAAGCACACTTATGGTGTGCAGGACCTTTAGGCATGCTAGTACACTATATGGCCAAAAGATATTAAAAACAACTGGCCATCATACCCATGTGTGCTTGTTGAACCTCTTATTAGTCCATTTTTACTATTATAATAACCCCCACTCTACTCAAAAATCTTTCCACTAAATTTTGGAGTGTGGCCTTGGGGAATTATCAAGTAAAGTCAAGAAGCTTTTATTGTCATTTCAACCATATATAGCTGATACAGTACACAGTGAAATGAAACATCTTTCCTCCTGAACCCTGGTGCAACATAAAACAACATAAAGCTACATAACAGGAAACACAGAGCTGAGGACTAGTATGTGTCCTCGCCACATAAAGTGCATTGTGTGCAACCTGGTGCAAACAGTGCAAAGACATAATTATGTTCATTCAGCTACAGGAAAGGAGACGGTTAATGCAGTCAGTGTTCCAGTTCATCCTAAAGGTGCTCAGTGGCGTCGAGATCATGCCTCTGTGCAATTCTGTAAATATGCAGTGAAGAGTGTATGAAAGTGTTAAAGTATTATAGGTAGGTATGCTAGTGGGCAAATATGCTGATTTGTAGATCAATAATAAGACAGTACTAGTAAGTAGTATTACAGTACATGTTTCTAAAGATGATTTATGCATCTTAAACATTTAAATATGCAGGTGTTCAAAGATGTTATCAGGTAATCAGATATGCTAGTATGTGTACTATTCAACCTTATTGAATTTCTTCTTGATGGATGAATGGATGGATGGATGGATGGATTTTTGTCTATAATGGAAATGCAAGGTAAAAAGAAACAGTCACTGTTTCAGAATAATTTATTTTTCTCTTCTTCTTGAGCAGGGATCTCTCTTAGTGTAGTGCCCATGTTTTTGGGCGAAATTGCTCCAAAGAATCTCCGTGGATTTCTGGGCCTTGTGCCTAGCATCTTTATCTGTATTGGAGTTTTCATAGCACAGATTCTGGGACTTCATGAACTCCTGGGAAAGGTGAAGTAAGAATACTGAGAATAACATTTGTATATGAGCTTTTCTGCTTAAATTGACTGTAATACCCATTTTTAGTAAAACAATCAGTTTTCTGCAGTTGAATAAAATGTCTTCTCCATACAGGAAGAGCACTGGCCTGTTTTTCTCTCGCTGGTGGTTGTTCCTACCTTTATCCAACTAATGGTATTGCCATGGTTTCCTGAGAGTCCTCGTTACTTGTTGATTGAGAAACACAACATTCATGCCACTCTCAAAGGTACTTTTAAATATTTATTTTACAATTGTTATTAGCTTTGGCCAGAATCCCATTTGTTAAAGGAATTGTTCTAACACAATTTTAATATAGCAAATCTTTACCTTCTAAACCAAATGTAGTTGGAGCAATGTTTCCTACAATGCACATAAATATCCTTTGCTGCTCATTTAAAGCTGGAGAAAACTACTGAGCGATACCCTGGGGACTTACTAGCAATTATCCAATAGCAAGGTTGGCTCAAGTCTGAGCACTGAGTCATAGTAAAGCTCTCCTTAAACAGACCAGGTACAAATGGATCTGATTGCCAGTAATTGTAATGAACATGGTGCTTACCTAGTGGCAGAGGTCTGTGTACTAATGTTGCTAGTTACTTATGGCCTCCCTGTAGAGAAGTCAGAAGGCTGAGCTGACTATCCCTTTGTAATGCAGGAACCATGTGTAATAGTATGGAGGTAGCTGTGGTATTCATATATAGTAGTATGTAGGTGAACAACAGATGTAAAGTTATATTAAAAATGTTTTTGCATAATAGTATATTATTATAGAATAGGGGGAGAGGCTTTTACTTGTCACATATGCATTACAGTGCACCTTGGTGATAATGGGGATTGACTAGTAACCCAGATCAACCATTAATCTACTACTTACAATATTATAGTAATGTTGTGTAACAATGGTCAAATGTGCTACTTTGTATTGAAGAGTGTAATAATTGTAAACAATGAAAAGCATTCTAATGTGGAGGTAGGGTACTATACCACTATCACCATATACAAGGATGCCAAAAGGCTGGAATGCATGAGTCATACAATCATTATATTTCTAATACTTTTCTTTTAAGCTATTTTCTTAGTATAGTATTATATTGTGTTGCATATTTTCATAGAGTATAGATTTTACTGTTAGAATCAGCTATATAGCATTGGGTTCAATTTAAATGTAGATCCACTACATAAAATCTGTTCAATCGAAATTGAAAAATAATATAAGCAACTTTTCTGTGAAATAACCAGGCCTGATTTTGAACATTTGGGTTTCCAAAGCAGTGACCTTTTGCTAATTGTGTGCTGTTGTTCTCGCTAGCTTTGAGGCAATACAGAGCAAAAGCTAATATCCAGGCAGAGGTGGAGGAGATGCAGAAGGAGCAGCGTTCACTCTCTTCACTGAGGACCGTCTCGGTGCTTGAGCTGCTAAGAGACAAAGCTGTCCGATGGCAGGTCATATCTATCATGGTAATCAACATAGGCATGCAACTGTCCGGCATTGATGCGGTGAGTACTTTGTGTTTTAGTTAAATATCGTATTAAATATTAAATAATAAATAAATACAAATCAATTAAATTAAAAATAAAAGGTCAAATGAAAGAAATAATAATAGACCAATAATCTGTTCGTTTTGCTCTAATATTTTCCAATCTATTAAGATTTCCTGATTTCCTGATGTACATAATTTCCCCATCTCTATCAAATGTCACTTATGTCTTCTGAGTGGTCCCCAAGTTTAAATTGTTCAGGTGGAAAGTCAGTCTATGAAACTTCTGCATCTCTTCCTAACAGCACAGTCAAAAACTTTACTCAATTTTACACTTTATGTCAAAATGCTAAATTGTTTTCCAGATTTGGTTCTATACAAATTCCATCTTTGAGCATGCGGGAATCTCTGTCTCGCAAGTTCAGTACACAACGGTGGGCACAGGTGCCATTGAGGTTATTGCTGGGCTTATTGGGGTAAGACAACACTTTAACTCTAACTCTTATTGTAACTTAGGAGACTAACCATTAAACAAACTTACAAAAGAAAAAATCCACAGATTAGATACACATTTCGATTACAGTGCATGTTGAAAGTATAAAGAGCCCTTAATAGTGTGCATGCTTTACTGTGTTAGAGTTTACTTCAAACGTTTTTTTCTAAATATCTTCCCACGTTCAATCAGTGGAGTCCATCTTTAGCAAACATACTTGAATGGACATGCTTTAAAAAGACACACATCTACAATGATATGGTCCCATTTTTTATTTTACATGCAATGCATTTAAAAATCAAAAATCAATGCACAGTATCTAAGAGATGCATTGTAGACCTGTGATGAGACTGTATGAGGAGAGATTCTGAGAAGCCATTATATTAAAACCACAAAGGGGTGTTCTCATATTTCAGTTCTCAGTTGTGTTGGCAGCATGAAAAAAGTGTAAGGATCGTAAGCAACTTTGAGCAAGTTACTTGCATAGAGGACTGATCTTTAAATTTGTTTTCCTTCACTTCCCTTCCTTTTCCTTCTTTCCTAGACAGAAGCCTTTTCCCTCCTTCTTATGTCTAAGTATCTGAACTCAACCTCATGTTTTTAAAGGAATAATTAGCTGAAAGCTGGATGCATATGTTGTTCTGTTCTTTTCTGCTCTCTCTCTCTCTCTCTCTCTCTCTCTCTCTCTCTCTCTCTCTCTGCAGTGCTTTACTATTGAGCGAGTAGGTCGCAGGCCCCTGATGATTGGAGGATTCAGCTTTATGGGCATTTAATTGTTATTAGCTTTGGCCAGAATCCCATTTGTTAAAGGAATTGTTCTAACACAATTTTAATATAGCAAATCTTTACCTTATAAACCAAATGTAGTTGGAGCAATGTTTCCTACAATGCACATAAATATCCTTTGCTGCTCATTTAAAGCTGGAGAAAACTACTGAGCGATACCCTGGGGACTTACTAGCAATTATCCAATAGCAAGGTTGGCTCAAGTCTGAGCACTGAGTCATAGTAAAGCTCTCCTTAAACAGACCAGGTACAAATGGATCTGATTGCCAGTAATTGTAATGAACATGGTGCTTACTGGTGGCAGAGGTCTGTGTACTAATGTTGCTAGTTACTCATGGCCTCCCTGTAAAGAGGTCATAAGGCTGAGCTGACTATCCCTTTGTAATGCAGGAACCATGTGTAATAGTATGGAGGTAGCTGTGGTATTCATGTATAGTAGTATGTAGGTGAACAGCAGATGAGCCAGTGAACAAAAGAACCATTGTGTATTAATACAGAAGCCTGTTGTCTATGTTCCCACATGATCTGTCAGATGTAGAACATAAGTTTGTATAGAGAGCCATGTGTTTAAATAGAGGCTTTTTGTTCATTTTGGATCGCTTTTTTTATTCAGGTTTACGTGCCCTTCATGCACTATGTCAGCGTGATCTGCGTGGTTGGTATCATTGCAGGATTCTGCATTGGGCCTGGTGAGACAATCAGCAAGGCATTATTCCTTTTCAGATTTCCTGCTTTTAGCATTTCCATTTTTCTCAATATATGGTCACTGGCTTTGGCCTTTAAAAACGCTGCTGTTTTACTCTTGTGTTTTAAAAAGTGTCAGTTTTCTCTTTGAAGACATCATCTAGACCCACAATAAATGTTTGTTTGCATGTTGTGAAACCATTAAGGTTATTCTTTAGTAAAGTGTTTTATATATTGCAAGCCCAGGTTTAGCCACCATTAACTTCACCTCCTCTATGATTTAGAATGTCATAATTAATGCATGACCTACAAGTTAGCATTGAAAATGGGAGAATATTTATTTTCATATATATATACAGGGTCTTCAGCATGTATTTGGTCACTCCAGGATTGAAGTAAAGTGATATGGAGCTATTTCTATGTTTTAAAATCACATGGCCTTCCTCTTTTCCTCCATTCTGGTGGCTCCATTCTCAGCATTCTTCTACCAATATACCCCATGTCCCTCCTCTGCACATGTCCAAACCATCTCAGTCACACCTCTGTCACATTGTCTCTAAAACGTCCTACATGCGCTGTCCCCCTAATAAACTTGTTTCTAATCCTTTCGATCCTTGTCACTCCCAAAGAAAATCTCAACATCTTCAGCTCTGCTACCTCCAGCTCCACCTCCTGTCTGTTACTCAATGCCACTGAATCTAAACCATACAACATAGCAGGTCTCACCACAGTCCTACAATTAATTAATGCTGCCCTCTGGTGTTAAATGAATGAATTGATTTGGTTTGCAGTACTGCATAGTAACATATATTTGTCTCTGTACAGCTGGAGTACCCTTCCTCCTGACAGGTGAGCTGTTTAAACAGTCTCACCGACCCTCGGCTTACATCGTTGGAGGAGCACTCAACTGGATTTCTAACTTCACTGTCGGATTTGTCTTCCCATTCCTGCAGGTACATTTTTAGCTCTATTGCATAAAATAGTTTTGCTTGAATTTACACTAAAACCAAATGTTTACTTTAAAAATTCTGTGAGAGAAATCCTAAAAAAATATTTTAAATACAAAAAAATCTCCTTTCCAGATGTCAGCAGGGGCTTTCAGTTATCTGGTGTTCTTCAGCATATGTGCAGGGGTGGCGGTTTATGTCTATTTTGTCATCCCAGAGACAAAGAACAAGACATTTGTGGAGATCAGCCAGATGTTTGCCTCTCGAAACAACTGTGAGCTTGAGGGTGAACAGCTGCCCATTTCAGAGTATTTTGGCCTCAGGATGAAAAACCAGTACGGAGCATTGGAGAACAAGGGAAAAGAGGAGATGTACCTGTGGAGTGATGATGAGTAAATGGTCTTGTATGAAAAACATACAAGTTTTCTCAAATTTTGTTTGTAATATTTTTATAATGTGACATATTTGGTGCTAAAAGAAATCCAAACATTCTCAGAGTCTCTATATAAATACTGTGAAATCAGTCAATCAATATAATGATTTCTGACATTCTTTATATTAGAGAACAAATATATTCCATTGCCTGAATAACATAAAGACCATTACACAAGTATGGTGGTCTGCTGAGCAATAAGATTTGTTGTCCAGAGCTTAAATATTTTCTGATAGTGTGTCATGTTGGGTAGCTTTCTCACATGTCTGCAATGAAGAGCATATTCAGACTAGAAACCATACTAAATATACTATTTCTATATCAAAATATATCTGATATTTTTAATGAGAATACAGAACCAACCAACAAGTGCTAGAATCCTTAAAAAAATATTCTTGTGAAATTTAAGGAATAAGATCTCATTTTCTCACTTACTATTTTTCCACTCTTTTATTTGGAGGTAAAATCCCCCTTGCACTTTCAGTAAAGAAAGAAAAGTGCTTTATACTCAGAGTGAAATTATTTCTTCACATATCCCAGCAATGTTAGGAAACTGGGGTCAGAGCACAGGGTCAGCCATGTTCCAGTGCCCATGGAGCATTGTTTAAGGGCCTCTCTCAAGGGCCCCATGCGTAGCGGCTTGCTGATCCCGGAGCTTGAACCCCTGACCTTCCTATCACTAAGTAGTCGTCCAATTATTTAATTCTAATATAAAGTCAGTTTACTTTATGAGTTCACTCAATGATTTGAATGTCTTCTAACCCAAGCAGAATTAACCTTTGAATTCAATTCAGTTTCATTCTAATTGTACCACACTTTTAACAATGAACATCGTCCCAAAGCAACTTTACAGAGATTTTTAGGTTATAAAATATGAATTTATATCCCAGAGTCTATAAGTTTATCCTTTATAAGGTTACCCCTAGTGAGTGAGCCAGTAGTGACTGTGGCAAGAAAAAACTCACTGAGATGGTGAGAGGATAAAACCTTTAGAGGAAACAGATTCAAAAGGGAACTCATCCTCATCTGTTTGTCAGCTAATGTGCAATCGTTACAGTTCCATCACTGTTAAATGCAGAAATGAATATTGCAGTCCTAAGCCACTGTAGCACACTGTTAATACAGTCTTAATTACAGTCTTCCATTTTCATAGTTATTGAGTTTTATCCTCCAATGTGATTATATTATTTATAACAAAACATACAACCTGTTTTTGCCTTGTTAGTATTAAAGACATTTTACTGCCTTTTTATAGGTTTAGTAAAATGGGCAGAAAAGTTAATATTTATGCTTCTTTGTATTATAGATTTAGACTTTAAAGGAAATAGACAGTATGGTCACTAATCAGTTTGCTATGTTAGTGATAATGCTTTGCATTAAGATTCCCTCAGCTAGTATAATTTACAAAATTAGTTATCAAATGTAAATAAATGAATTTTGATTCATAATCAAAAATGTACAATTAACATTATTAATTTATAAGCAATATCATACATGTATGAATTGCCAATGGTTCTGAAATCAGTTAATATTTGTTGCATTTAATTATTATTATTTACTTTGTCAAATGGATTTACACAAAGATTATTATTGTGTGAATTACACCGGTTAAGGGAATCTTACTGTTTTACCTTTATTTTAACCATATAAAGTATTTTCACTTAGCTGAACACAACTGGAATGTTAGTGCATGCATAATAGTACAATTTTTGATGAAAAAAAAAGCTTTTTTGTTGCTGTACTAACACATGATGATTATTTGTAACATTATTATTCCCTAAGTGTACTAGCATGAGGATTTGTTTTAAGTAGAGACTACTGTATAAAGCATGTATGTAAGTTGCCTGTACAAAAGCCTGCACATATGTTTAAATGTGTGTTAGGAGTGAATGTTTGAATGAATTATGCAGTTTGAAAAAAAAATGCTGTGACATTCAGAATGTGTATTTGAAATTTTATACAACTTCTCAAGCAAATATCTATATATCTATATCATCTTAAATGATTCTTCAAGTGAAAGATCAGATGAGTAACTGTCTTTAAGTAAAATGTAAGCAATACTATTCATGTGTAGACTGAAATGTATTGTATAATTGTAAATTAAATACAATGATAAATGAATGTATAATTGGTCACCATTTGTTTAAAAATTGTGACTTGTCATATAATACAATATATCTTAAGGAGACTCTTATTGGTAGGTTATATTGAGTATAAATTTTGAATTAAATTTTCTTGATTATTAAAAGTCAAATGTATCAGTCAAAGGTGTGTTTATTTTGGCAGAACTACATTTGCATCTTCAAAGAAAATCTGTATTGTGCTCATTACTGGACACTATTTTGACACAGTACTTTTTGTATTTGTTTGTTTTAAAGATTTGCTAGCTTTGCAAAAGTTTGTCATGGATTCCTTTACTATTTAAATTTAACAAAGAGGACCCACACAGATGCATTCGTGTATATTAATATATAATATACTGATATCTGCATGAATAATAAAAAAAAATGATTATAAAATGTGTGGTAACTATAATTAGGAAGTGCTACAGTACAGCTGAGTACAGATGATATCAAGACACCATCTTATGCTTTAACATTGATTTCGGAAAAATGTAGCTCAGTGGGTAAAATGTAATGATGCCATCTGACTTCCGAACTGAACTTCATGAATTCAATCCAAACACCACCAAGCTGCAATTGCATGGCCTGAGAGCAAGGCTCTTAACCCGTAACTACTTACTTGTATAATTAAGATAACTGTAAGTTGCTTGGACGTCCGCCAAATGTCATAAATGTAAAATTTACATTTTAACCTAAAAATCTAAATTTATTTTAATGGGCTGCTTGAGACATTTGAATATCGCATTACAGGGGCACCTGTCAATAGGTGGGATATATTAATCTGCAAGTGAACAGTCAGTTCTCAAAGTTGGTGTGTTGGGAACATGAAGAATGGGCAAGTTGAAGGATCTGAGCAACTTTGATAAGGGGCAAATTATAAAGGCTAGACGACTATGTCAAAGCATCTCCAAACAGCAGGTCATGTGGAGTATTCCTGGTATGCAATGGATAATATCTAGCAAAACTGGTCCAAGAATGGACATCCAGTGAAAGCTCAGCTTGTTTATTGGTTCTCAAAGCTCACTGAGGCTCACTTTGTCTCTTCCAATCCCACAGAAGACCTACTGCAGAACAAATTGATAATTTGATAAAGATTGTGATAGTAGGGGTCAGGACATACAACACAATGCAGCTTGCTGTATATAAGACTTAATAGCTTCAGACCAGATTGTGTGCAGATTTGTTAGCATCCTGGTACCAGGTATCACAGAACCATCAATTAACCAGAGCCATCTGGCGGCACAAGGGACGACCTACATGATACAAGATGGGTGGTTTATTAAGATATGGCTGATAAATGTACAGCCATCAGACATTATTTTGTAGTATCTTGATATACAACAGCGGCATAAACCAGCCACCACCAGTAGATGGCAGAATAACTGCATGCGCTTTTGCTCTCTCTCTCTCTCTCTCTCTCTCTCTCTCTCTCTCTCTCTCTCAATTAATTATATAAATATACATATTAATCGTATGATTGTCATTAGTTAATCGCCAAAAAAAATTATCTGTTGTAAATGTACCTTAAATTAATACTTTTCAAGTTTTTAATACTCTAATTAACAAGGGCATTAACAAACAAGGATGCTTTATGCAAATGTATGTTTATTAAAAGTAAAACCAAACTTAACATAGAGCATGAAGACAAAATGTTCGTATAAAATATTCTTGCTGTTGCCCGTGAATTAAATGTTAATTTCTCTACCATAAGCCGTCTCCAAAGGCGTTTCAGAGAATCTGGCGGTACATCCAACAGACCTCCACATCCAGCATCTTCACCTACATGATTGTCTGCAATCGGATTGCATAACCAAATAATTTCTGCTCAAACTGTCAGAAACTGTCTCAGGGAAGCTAATCTGCATGCTCATCATCCTCATCTGGGTCTCGGCCTGACTGCAGTTTGTCATCGTAACCGACTTGCTGGCAAATGCTCACATTTGATGGCATCTGTCACTTTGGAGAGGTGCTCACTTTATGGATGAATCCCGGTTTTTAAAATACGTGAGGCAAATTGTGGTCACACCAGATACTGACTGGTTTTCGGATTTTTGAACAATATTTGAGAGAAATAGGCCTTTTGTGTACACAGACAAGTCTTAGATCTTTGGTTTCAGCTCATGAAAAATGTGGGCAAAAACAAAAGTGTTACAATTATAATTTTGTTCAGTATAAACAATCAGGACATCAAACAAAACTTTTGCTATGTTTCCACACAGATTGTTTAAATTGCTGGATGTGTGCATCAGGGTGGATTTTGGTGCTTGATTTGAGACTTGGCACTTCAGTAAAACAAATGTATAGTGATTAAAAAAAGGTCTGTGGAGTTACTTTTTTTTATATCTGTAATTAATATAAACAGTCTGCTAATGGCTTAGGACTGCAATTGGCATGAACATTTCTGCATTTAAGCATCCTTCACTGAACATCACACCTCAAGCATGGATTTGCTTCCTCTCAAGGTTTCATCCTCTTGCCATGTCAGAGACATTTTCTAGCCACACTCTCCACTGGCTCACTCATTAGGGATATATTTATATACACTTAACATATAAAAGTGCTTAAAAGTGCTATACAAATAAAATTAAATTGAATTAAATTCGGAAATACTAAAATAACACTTTTGTGAATAGTTTTTTTTCAGTTTCAGCTTCCTAGAGGGTTCACCCTGAAACCATTTCTAAAATGGAAACACTCAGTTACAATACTCATATAAAGTGACAATACAACAATGCCTAATTTAAGATTTTAAGATTGTAGTAATGTGGATCTCCCAAAACAAGAGTGGAGATGCGAAATACCGTATAAGTATAGGGGTTTAAGATCAGCAAATATTTATGTTGGTTTGTGGCTAAATTATTCTGTGCTAGAACCTATACAACAGATCTGATCCACTATAATTTATTTAAATAATTGTTTTTTTCAGATTTATGTATCATGGCATGTGGTTACACATAGATATAACTCCCCTTTACTAAATTTCTAATTACTGTCAGCTAAAAACAGCTTATTCTTAACAGAATTATGTACTAATTATCTAACTAGTATCTAATCACTTATCATTCCTACCAATGGTTTGTCCGTAGCAGGATATGGATGTTCAGCTTGCCAGATGGTATGCCTTTGATGAGGAAAAAAAGGAAAACTTTACTATGTCCTGCTCAGTGCACACAACATGCATACACACAGACCAACTGACAGATCCTGTCAAGTGTCCATTGAGCCCCATATCGAATGCATCAGCCCCCTTTTCTAAAAGGCACACATGCACACCCAGACACACATCCGCCCCTTGTCAAAAACACAGTCTGAACATGTAAGAGAGCACTGGCATATAGCACTGATGTGCTTTCATCACCCATACAGCATGCCATGGAAACCTGGTCTGGTTGCTATCACCACTGTACAGATAAACATGTTTGGAATATTTTGCAGGGCTTCAAATGGCTCCAAAAATCTCTGCTTCAAATCTTAGATACAGCAGAGTCTAACATCCTGAGTACATGATCTAGACTTGTTTTTGTTTCATTATATATAATTATTTTGCTGTGGTTTATACACAATTTTTTTTTGCTTTATTATCAACATATCCAAGTTGATCATTCATTCCTTTTTAGCTAGTATGTGGTGTGAGATAGGAACTTACAGGGTTCCCACAGCACAACTAAATTCAGACCTTGGCTCCTGAAGGATGTGTGATGGTACTATGCCTTACTGTCCTAGTATAAGGTCCAAGCAATTTTTTTTATAAAGTTATGTTGTCACAAAATATTAATTGTATGTTGCTAACACCACCGCGGTAGAATTTGTCAGCCAATTAGCAGTCTAGCAATCTTAACTTTCACAGAAGGCTTCAATTCTGTCATAATCAACCTGATTGGTTGAGCCTTTAATTCCTATTTAACTAGGTTGTATTTGTTGTCTCAACACAATTTGCACTTGAAGGTCGATAGACAGTTTATTTCACTGTATTGCTGGGTGCTTTTATTTTTGCTTTGAAATGCACTCTTACCTCTGATGCTGTCTTCTATGATCTCTAGCGGGAAAACTGTGTCATTTGACACAGGCATGTTTAACTGATTTTACATTTTCAGTGTTTATATAGTCAGTGAAGAAGTTCTCTGCAATATTCCTCCCACCCTCCAGAGGTCTCCCACACCCAAATTCTTCTAGGCTCCTTCAAATCACAGACACCTACAGCTCACCTCATGTAATCTCTTTCGTATGGTTCTTTGGATTTCCCTTGACCATGTGCTCTTTACATATTATATATTGTAGACATCTGGCCTGTTCCCATTTATTTTTGAGATATATCATGTTTTAGATACAATTTACATGTTTTAATCTGATCATCATGAATCCACAACTTCCTGCCATGTCAGCTATGTTAAAACTACAATGGAACGCTAAGTACTATCTGCGTTTGCACATTCTTTTGTGATTAACACATCGACAGTCCCAAACTGCTGAATGATAGGTGTGTGTGTGTGTGTGTGTGTGTGTGTGTGTGTGTGTGTGTGTGTGTGTGTGTGTGTGTGTGTGTACAGATAATGGAGATGATGGACATCTGAAGAGGGACAGAAATGCTCCTGGAATGCACTGATCTTCTGAGTCTCACATTCTAATATGTCCGACAGTACATCCTTAAAAGCATTCCAGGCATCTCTCTGAACCTGACAGTCAAATGTATTCACCATACTTATTAATGGAATAACCATCATTCACAGACTATAATGATTTGCTACACGATTTAGTGAAATGAAACCTTTCAGAAACTTTAGGGAGCAACTGCAGTATAATTCATTCTACAGTAGCTGTAGTGATAAGGCACATGTAATAAATGTTCACAAAGTTTCCAGAGAAAGAGGATGCTTTCTTGTACAAACAAAAGGCTTCTGATGCTGGTTTCAGTTTCAGTTTGTGAAACAGTTAGTATTAAAGGAAAATCCAGCATAAAGTATGTAGGTAAAGTACTGGGGCACCACAAGCCACCAAAATGGCTTAATTGCACCTTGGTATAGATTCTCCAAGTGCCTGGAACTGGATAAAAGACCATTTTCCAAAACGATATTTCTCCCATTGGTTATTCCTTTCCTTAAGTTCTGTTGACTGTAAGAACCATAGAATGTGTTTTAAACCTTTTTCATATTCAGCAAACAATTCAGTGAGCTCTCATGCCCTTTGGTTTGGGAAGTGGTCATCCTGGAAGAAAACAATCCCACCAGGAATGTCATGTAACAAAGGGGAAGCAGATGCACGGGCAGATAATTTATTCGTTTGAACCATCAAAATAAAAATAAGAAACAGTACACACAATTAGTAAAAACAGACAAATATGTAGGGAACGCTGAGTTTATGTATAAGTGGTGGTTTCATGAATGAGAATTAGTTTGCAAAAAGCAATGTGACATGAAATGTGATGGTGCAGGGGTTTGTGGAAAACATAGGCGCTGTTTCTTAACATGATTCAGACAGAACTGTTTTATGATGGAAGAAAGCTGATCAGTCAGACATTCGCTTTTAGTGTGAAGGTTCACACAAATCAACATAATGTCTTTCACAGGATAGAGCTTCCAGTTTTTTCTTTCGTATATGTCAAATATAATATGTCACCTGTATAAAGGCACAGACAGGATAAATAAGATGCAAATACACTGGGTGGGGTATTTCAAATGAGTACACTAGGTGGTCTTATAACTGTCTCATGGTGGTCTTCCTCCCAGATAAGGTTCATAGCAGATGTCAGGATCCCATTTAACCTCTCACCTACACCACCCTTGCACACGTGTACATATTGGAGTAGTAATTTGTTCCCCAGGTCACTTTTGAATGAACACAGTCCTGTTTCCATGATGCAATGCCTGAATTTTTTTTTTCTTTTCTTCTCTTTTTTTTTTACAGTGACTTTTACAGCTGCAGCAAGACTGACCAACCATAGGATACTGGGTGGTGCAGGGAGGTTTACTGATCAATGTGTCAGAATGTGGGTGTAGGTCCATATTGTGTGTGTTTTGTCCTATAAAACATGTATAATACATATATATACACGATTCCGATTTAATTCAACCAGTGCGATTCAAAGCAATATGATGCAATGGGGGAAAAAAGATGCTATGCAGTTCAATATGGTACAGATAGTCTTTTATTTATTTGGTTCAGACAGACAGCAAATCATAAATTTACTTACAGCAAGTGATTTCTGACTTCTAATGCATGCCCCTGTCACAAACAGTGGAAAAAAAAAATTATAATCAAAAATTATAATATTTAAATAAACCCAGGCGTTCTTTTCCTGTTCTGTCTCCAGTAAGATGCAGCTCTACCTCTGCCATGTTAATCTGTATTCTCAGGACTCTCAGGACTAGTAGTAGTGTTGTTATACACCATATTTACATAGCAGCAGTAGAGTTTAGGGAATGCGCTCGAGAAACAGTTTAACAAGGAGAAATCATTCTACATATAAAATATTAGTCGCAGATTATTGGTCACTTTCCAAATAATAAAAGCATAGCACATCTACTAATAATTATATAGAAATAAACTGTTTTTTATCGATGCAATTATGTTAAAAACCATGCATCGGGATACAAAATGCCCACTTTTTAAATCGATAAATCTTACCATCCATAATATATGTATATATAATATATGTATATAATGTATATATATCTCCCACAGTCTGGAAAAAATAAACAAATATTTGTTGTATTTTTATATGTCTGTAGTTTATTTTGTTAGATACTGATTTGCTGTAAATAACAGGAAGTTCAGTCTTCCTTTAACTTACCAGGCTTCCCTATATTAGAAATAATAGAACTATCAACACTACTGAGCATAAGTAGGACACTTCTGAGCAATCACTGTGAAAGAGCCATGAGACTAATGTGAGGTTAAAGTTGTAAAGGCAGAAGCCCCGGCACTCAGCACTAGCTGAACCTGCGCATGGTAAAATAATTAAACCTGGCTTTGATGGAGACTAAGCAAACAGTACCACTCTCAACACCACATTCTCCTTTCCCTCTCTCTTCCTCTGAAGACATGACTTTCCTCTGAAACTGTGCCCAGCTAACTCCTTTTCTGCTTTCTCGCTTTGTTTTGCGTGTCGGCATGCAACCGTGCGCGTGCTCACACACACACACACACTCACACACACACACACACACACACACACATACACAAAAAATCCTCTGTCGCTCTCTCTAATCTCTTGATATGTGTATTAACTTTTGAGAAAAGCTCTGTGCAAAAGAAAACATATTTCAGGGCTCCAGCTCTTTGCTTTATATTTAGGATTTTGATATTATTTTGACATATTTATTATTTTTTACATAATAACAATTACATTAATTGAACATTTTGATAGGTTCAGGTTCTATAAATCAGGATCTTATACTTTAAGCAGTCAAAGACCAATTCAAAAAATGTCATAGCCCTGTTTTGCATATGACATATATATATATATATATATATATATAAACAATATTTAATAGCTTTATCAGGGTTTGGTGTCTGTAAAAGCAGTCAGGTATTAATATTTATTATTAAATACCTAAACCTCTGAATTACTAATGATTACCAATAACCAGGTCTATTTGTGATATGTTGCAATGTAATTTGATTAAACAAAATTATTATAAGTCTTAATAATAATGATGTGTGTATTATATCTTTACTTCATAACAAAATGCCTTAAGTCATGATTCATGAAATCTGGACATTTCTAATAATTACATTTTGAACAGCAGAGATAAAAACATCTTGGTTTGGTTTCAAAGGAGATTCCAGGTTTCATGTCAATTAAAATCTCTCAGTGTTAAAGCCAGTGGGGGACAAAAATGTTGGCATTTGGACCACCAAAATATGAGAGTCAAGAGTTGCCCTTTTCATCTCCAGCGCTCTTTGGGCTTCTTTCCTCAGAAGGGGAAAGATGATATACCAGGCAGTGACAAGGTAGCAGTGACCTGCTCCAGAACAAATTCCATCCCACCCCCATGTATGCCTTATGAAGATTTTAACCTTGCCGCCTGTTCCCTTTTGCAACAGGACGGATGGACAACAGTTTAGCTCACCCTGCATCTGCTTGTGGACCACAACAGCCGCCCACAACTTCAAGTAAATGGCAAGTCCACTGCTTATTCGAATTGCAGGCTCTTGCTGGAATTCATAGTTTGAATTTGAAAAGAACCAGAAATGCGATCATACGCCAGGGCCCCCAATCGATTAAGCACCTGGGATAAAAACAGTTCATTTTTTAAATGATTATTTCTCTCCAGACTTTCAGATGTGAGAGAGAGGAGACAGAAAGAAAAAAAAAAAAAAGAGAGAGAGAGAGGGAGAGAGTAAGAGAAAGAGAGCGAGAGAGAGAAAGAGAGCAAGCAAGAGTAAGAAAGGTGGTGGGAGGCTTTGGCTTTGGTAACGGGCTTGTAAAAAAAAACAGTGAAGGTAATATTCAGTCGTGATGTGATGTGATAGAGAGAAACAAAGAAAGAGCGAAGATATGAGAGGAGGAGAAACGAATGCACAAAGACTGAGTTGAGGAGGACAAGAAAGAAAGGAAAAGAGAAAGGGAGAAAAGTCCCTGCGGCCCATTGAATTTAAAATCTTTCTTTTCGGCCCCCTTTTTTTTGTGCTTTTTCACCCCCACCTAGGTCTACACAGCTGTTTAGACACCAGGGGCCATTTTTTCTGCACCCAGATGAAAAAGAAAAGACTCAAAGCAAACTTGCAGGTAGACCTGCTAAAGTAATCACCCCAACCTGCCCTAAACCCAAAACTACAAGAAAGGGGGAGCAGGGGAGAGTTAGAAGTGAGGGTGGCTTACAAGTGTGTGTTTGCCTGTGTATGTGTGTCTCTCTGAGTGTGCGTGTCTGTGTGTGTGTGTGTGTGTGTCTGTGTATGTGTGTGTGTGTGTGTGTGTGTGTGTGTGTGTGTGTGTGTGTGTGTTTGTGTGTGTGTGTGTGTGTGTGCGCTTATACCCTCACTTGTAAAGTGGTCGTGGATAGAGGGACTCCAAACCAGGAATGATATCTGCTTTTATTGACTTTGTTAAAGCGTTTTCAATGCTACTTCCTATGTGTTTACAAGACAGTAAATCAGAGTGTGTTCAGAGGAACAGTGCACAGGAGTCAAGGGGAACATTTGGAGTGAATGGGATGAGCTACCGCTAGCAGCTGTCTTAAGTAAAGCTTTTTTACCTCAGGATCAAGTTCTGATTCATTCCCTCAGTCAGAAGCATTAAACCATCACACACATTAATTCATAAATAACCTTGATCGTCAATATGTTTACTCGTTTTTTTCCCATCATTCAGGGGTGGTCAAAAAATAAATAAAGCTCTAGTATGTTTGACCAGTCACATGATTTCTGGCTGCACATATCGTAAACGCTGGAAATATAATATAATAACATGATATAACAACATATGGCCATGTCGTTAAAGTACATTGATACATATTAAGTATCTAGGTTTCCAGGGATGGGTCTGCAGTGTAGTCATTTCATGAACACCTTTTAATGCAATGTTAAATGGGAAAGCAATTGGTGATGTTTACAACACCAACAGAAAGTCACAAATCTGTAATATTTGCACACTTGGAGTCATCACATCAGCATGTTGCATTTAAAATAGGATTGGCAAAATAAAATTGTTGTACCATCAGCCAGATCTCCCCTGGGCTTATGTGTGTAGTGCAGCATGTGGTGATTTCCAAATGCATGCATTGTATGTAGTTACAGCATCATGCAGATTAAATATACAATATATAGACAAAACTATTGGGAAACCTGACTTTTACAGCCATATGTGTTTTTTTTTTTTCTCAAGCTATTACCACAATATTGGAGGCAGACCATTTTATAGAAAGTCTATGGATGCAGTGGAATTCAATATTTACTTCACTTTACTTCACTAGATGAACAAACCTTTTCCAGACATGAAAATGCCCCTGTGCACAAAGCCAGCTCCATGAAGATACGGTTTACACGGGTTGGAGTGGAAGTTCTTGTGCGGCCTGCTATAGAACTCTGACCTCAACCCTACTGAACATTTTGGGATGAATTGGAATGCTGACTGCACTCCAGGCCTCCTCCCTTCACTTACATTAGTTGAAAGAGCACAAATCTCCAAAAGCACACTCGAAAATTTACTGTAATCTTCCCAGAAGAGTGGACATTATTACATCAACAAAACAGCGAATGGGGACTAAATGTAGAATGGGATATACAAAAAGCACTAGATTTTATGGTCAGGTATCCACAACCTTGTCCATATAGTGTATATATGTACACCAGACAAACGCTTGCTTGTCTGGGGGGTGATGGACTTGTCTTTCCATTACATTAAATGTATCTTTTATACCTATGTGTGTGTAAATCTGTTACCCTGTCTTAATGTATGAAAATGAAATGGCTCTCTACTCCATGAGCCAAGTTGGGACAATGGCTTTACAATGCAGAGCTCTATAACCATTCCAGTGAACTCATACCGAGCTTGGATGCAGATCGTCAAATGGCTAAATCATTACCTAGTGATAACTGCTATGTAATCATTAGAGCATAAAATGTCTGAGTGCTTATTCGTTACAGGAGGTAATTATATTTTACGGTTGCTGAATTTTTATTAGGCTAGACTCAATTTAATGTGTATGGCATACATCAACTTAACATATAACTTGCATCATCAGGAGTCATATTGTGATAAGTTATAATTCAGGTGTCTGTAATTTTTCTCCAAACAATCTTCATAATCTTAGTACTAATACGTTTATTTGCTGTAAAACCTAGAAACAAGGCATGAATCGTGGCATAAAGGACGGCAATAAACAGGACGTAAAAATGTTAATGGCTTATTTTATCATGGGACTCGATCTCTAAATGAAGAAAAGCAGTCTATCCTAGATGTCTCAGACATTTAATTACTTTGAGATGTTTTGGACATCAAATCACTTTGCTCTTCTTCCTAGAATAATGAAACCTGCAATGCCAAAACTTCTATGTCTCTATTATATGATCTACCCTCACTAGCGGTGGTGTGTTCAAACGGCAGTGATTCTAAGCCTCGTACTAAAAGGAGAGAAAATGGAAATACCAGGGCAGTCTACAGGGATCCCGGGAGAAACATGGTGATAGAGAACAAGGGCAGTGTTTGGCTTGGTGTCAAAACCTCAATGAGCAGACTTCAGACAGCAGAGCCGCTCAGAGCTAGCCAGACCCAATAATATGAGAGTTCATTAGTTGATAGAACAGGTGAAAAGACACAAACCAGTCACTTAAAGAGACATGATTTTGGTTAACCACTGCTGAATTATCGTTGCCACTTAACCGCAAATGACAGGGAACAAGAGGGATGGTGAGAGGGGAAGAGAAAGCATGAGCTATAAACTCTTCAATCTGAAATTTTTATTATCTTGAGACTGTAGTAAAGGCCCCAAAGAAAAAATATCTCACCCAAGAGTAAATGATACTAAACTACTATGTCAATGCTGGTTAGCAAAGTCATTCTGACTGCCCCCTTTCTAGTATTTAATCATCATTAGCAAAATATATTCCCATTTTTTAATAAAGAAGTCAATAACCCAACAAAAACCACACACCTCCTAATGCACAGCGAAAGGGATTATATGTACAACTGCACCTTGAATGTAGTCTAATGCATAGTTTAAAGTGAGATTTTTCTAACTAGTGTGCTGAGCAGTTCCAGGTGGCAAAAAATTATTTTCCCTCTGGAACTAATCACGAAGGTTCATTCTCACTCTCTAAAGACTGATTTATAGGGGCAATGTGAATGAACACCGACAATTACATTTTCTATACTAGAGAACAGCTGCCTCGCCATTCCTATAAGAGCGCAAAGGTGTGAAAAGTTCCCTATTGCATCTCGGGTGGGACGTGGGAATCAATGTTCGAGACAGGAACTTTCGGTACCTACAGTGTAGCGGAGTATATCCCTGTTTGGCGGTTTTAATTCAGATGTCATTATTATCAATAACTTTATATCATTGATTAAGTATTTACATTTGATGCACCTGATTGCTGACATTATGGGAATAACAATATCTTACCCTAGACAAAGTCTGAAAAAGATGCATGCCATATGTTATTGTCATTAAATGACAGTCTCTTATGAAGAAAAGAAAGCCATATATTCACTATATCTTCAAAGACGGATATTAAGAATAACATTGAAGATTAATGATATTAAACTACATATTTATGCTCTTATACATGAGATCTGATTGATAGCACATGTTTTCCATTGTTCTGGTAGGTTATAGTAACACATCCAGGGTGAACGCCACAAATCCAGATTTTGTGCTTAAGGGCCAATGAAATAATGTTTTAACTTGCTGTTAAGGAATGACAAAAACTCTATTTGCCAGAGTTTAATAAATGATTACAATAGAAATATTTCTTAGTCAATCTAAAAACTACCACTTTGATATTATACAATATGAGACGTAAAGGAGCCGAAGCTGAATTATTTCTAGTCATACTTTTAGAGATAAACATGCCTAATGTGATGAAACATTTATATCTCGATAGGTGTGGTCGTTTTCCAGGATTACTTTGCCCCTATTTACAGGGTATGAGGTCTTACTTGAAGAAAATTATAAAAATCAAATGCTATGACTCTTAAAGTCATGGCATTTCAACCAAACTGCTCAGCTACGGAAGATCCGTTAGCAACATGGTGGTCTTTACCATTATCAAAACACTAACTGAGGGAATATCCTTTGTAACACTTTACAGTTTCAGAGATTATGAAGGCACTGAGGCTCTTCTGGTGGCTCCTGTGGGCCAAACACAGGAACCACATTTTGTATTTAAGTTTCCTTGGGTTTGTTCTAGTTTTTGGAATTATTTAACAAGACTTTGTGGTCAGTTAGTGGTAAAGGTTTTGGACTTTGAATCTGAAGATTGTGAGTTCAAATCCCAGCCACACCAACTTGACAGTCCTGGGCCCTTAAACAAGGCCCTTAATCACAATGCTGCCAAATAACTAGAAGTGTGGACTTTTCTACAAAATACTATGTAAAAATAATGTATGCTATAGCTTTTAAAAAAACAAGTTCCAACTTCCTAACTTAATATCTTTTAGAATCGCCAGTCTTAGACATCCCTATTGTAGACCAACAGCAGGAGGTCTAAGTTATTGAAAACTGCATGTTGTACATCACATATCACCAGAGGCTTTGAAGGCACCATAATATATAGTGTATTATTTGACATAGAGCACAGTTTACTGCTGAGGGGTCAAAACCGCACACAAATGCACCAAATGACATGAAAACAGGGAACCACTGAAAAACGTTTTACACATCTGTACGGTTTCAGACCTGACTTTGTCTTTGCTCCTCCTGCCTTTGCTCGGGCCCGTGTGTGTGTGTGTGTGTGTGTGTGTGTGTGTTCAGTGTCCCAACTTACAAATGCAGATGGGAGGCAGGACCGAGCCGCACTTCTCTGCGGGATAAACTGCGGGATGAAAAGCTGATTCCTGGCGCATGTAAAGGCGGCTGCAAACGGATCGGGTTTTTTTTTTCTTTCTATCTTTTCTTCTTTTATTTAGAAATTATGATGATTTTTTAAATGACTGATCATTCAGTTTTGGAGCATTAGCTATGCCATCTGAAAATTAAGATCAAGATCAAGAATGTGCAAATTACTGACTCATTTTTGGTGCAAACGCGTCTTTCGGATAGCAGAGAAGATCCCTTACTTTTTCCCCAGAATAATTGACCACTGCGGTTTGGGGAGCAGGTAGTAAAATCCTCTTGATTGCTCTGGAATAACAGAAGTGCTTTTTTGGGGGGGTGTTCACTTATATATGGTGGAAGAAACTTGATTTCCAGGACGATTATGGATGTCCGTTAATAGACTTTATCAGTAGTTAATCTGCTAAAAGGCATATAAATAATAATTTTAGAGGGCATTTTCATCGGGACGAACTGTGTCCCCTCAGTATCAGGGAACTCATGAAGGATTTAAATCAGGAGACAGACGCAAGCGTTTGCAGAATCTCACAATGAAGCTGAAATCTTCCAAATGGGGTTACCTGTAAGTCAATCTCATATTTTATTATATATATATTTATTTATTTTTAAGCAAATAATGCACAGAATTATTCCCAAGACCAAAAACGTCTGTTTTTTCCCTATAGGTTAATCCAATTTATGACGCTATTTTTTTACACACAGGTAAGTGTGCATCCAAAAGTACTTCATTATACAATATTCCAAGTTTGTTCAATGCATTCTTCCCTGCAGCATACACAGAAAGCAATTTATATTTTGTGCATTTATACTGTACGTGCAATAGACATCAAATATCTTGAAAAAGAAAAATGCGTAAGCCCCCCATGCACTAATGGTAATAACATGTGGGTGGGTAGGTCGTAAGGCTAAAATGGAGAGGTATCATTAAGAGAAACCGTGCATGGAGTGATGGGGGGAAGATCACTGGTGCTTAAACAGCCCATCAGAGTCCTGTCATCTGTACAAACGCACACACTACTATAGACCTGCATCTCAACCCGCATTATAGTGCACTATATATTGCAATTCGCATTGAATTCTTTGAACTGGAATATGCATGCATTTAATACTGTGCATGCTCTTGGTGTGTTTTCTTTTTCGTGAATAAATGACTACTATTGCTTTCCCCTTTGTTTTCCCGTTTGCTCAGACGGCCTCAGGCCTGCACTCTGTGTCCGTGCCGAATTTCAGGCAGCACGTGACCGAGCACAGCCGCTTGTCGGACCGCACGAGCCGCCGGTTGACGCGCACCTACCAGCTGTACAGCCGCACGAGCGGCCGACACGTGCAGGTGCTGAGCAATAAGAGAGTCATGGCCAACGGAGAGGACGGAGATGTGCACGGTAAGAACAACAACACGCAAGTCATATTTCCATACCAGGAAATCAACATGCAGGGATTTTCACCTGAAGGACAATGTGAATCATTTTAGAATCAATTTTGATGACAGTAAACAAAACTAAAAATCCATAATCGACCACCTATTGAACCTAAAACTTAACGTAGAAATAAATTAAATGATACCCTCAGTATTAGAGAAACTCACTTTAATGGCTCAAAATTTATAAAACAGGCATTTGATTTTCCAATATTGTTACATGTGGCATATGCAATAGTTATTAAAATTCCAACCTATAGGTCATTGTATTGTTTACATTATGCCAGTGACTGCAAAGATTTAAGTTCCCTGAGCTACAGTACAGGGTATATGTACATGCATAACCAAAATAATAGAGACAAAGTCATTAAAATCATGATCAACTCTGATCACAGTAAACACAACACAAAAAAAACCCTAATTGACCATTTATTAAACCTAAAACTCACGAATAAATAAAATGATGCTGGAATATTATACATAATAACTATAATCACTAAGAATTCAGGAGACTTTTTCTATTTTCCTATTTTGCTACTCTTGTCATAGATGGAATAGTTATAACTTGGTTATTACATTTCTAAATCACAGGTCATTTATTTGGTATTAAGATTATACCAATATGTTCGTTTCTGAGCTACAGGGAATATTTACATGCATAACCAAAATAACGACAAACCTGGATCAGATTCTTACATTGTTTTAGAGGTTCAATCTAAAACACATCTCTTTCGAAAATTCAATATTCAACCATCTATTGAACCTGAAATGTATTAATAAATTAGTAGATATAACCTCTTATAATTCTAACTTACAGGTCATTGTATTGGTTAAAATTATGCCAGTGACACAGTATTAACCTCCTGATCTACAGGTATATGTTTATACTAAAAAAAAAAAATTATAACTAAAAAAAAAAAAAAAAAGGAATTGCAAATTTGTGTCAAATTCTAATTTGAGGTTTAATCTGTGTGAGGATCATTAAATATGATTTTTACATATTTTCCATGTGTACAATATGTAAAGACATGGACTGTATTTACTGTACATAGACCAAATAATAGCAAAAAAAAAAATTTGTTTTTGTTGTTGTGGTAGTACTCTCAAGGTTAAATATTTTGTACCTTGTACAAGATGTATGGAATCTTTTATCTTCTAGTATAAATATAATGTAGCAAAAAAACTATTTAAGGTGCATAAATGGACCTAAAGGTACAGCGTGTGTTTTACAAGGAACAGTATCGCTAGTATCCCTTTTCTTTTATAACAAAGATATGAGGGGTTCTTAAATTTGTAACGGCATGTGATCTACCGTATTTGGGTTGAACATATGCAATGACACTAAACATTACGAAATAAAATTATAATAAAATTCTGTTCTTCTGTCGAAAACATGTAGGTTTGTTAAAAGTGTGATTTAATGCATTCCTAATGATTGGCTTAACATATTACCTAGGTAACAAATGTGTCCCTTAAAGGTAACACACTAACATCGAGTACAGTTCGGGTAGTTTTATCAGTCTAAAACCACATGTAAACATCTCCAAATTTCGTTCAATACCATGCGAGAGCCTGTGAAATATTTATGAGCGTATTACAGTACAGTGGCACTATGCTAAATATTTCCTATTGTAAATGTATTCTATATAAAAAAAATTATTAATTTTAATGACAGATATACTGTAATAACTTAATACATAAAATAACACATAATGCAGGACATTTGCTCATTTGGCTCATGTGTTTAAGATGCGACTATATGACATTATTAATAGAAAATAACATATATATATTTAGATTAGATTAGAATAGATTCAACTTTATTGTCATTACACATGTACAAGTACAAGGCAACGAAATGCAGTTTGGGTCTAACCAGAGTGCAATAACAGCAAGTGCAGGATATATAGTTAACATGAATTTACATAGTTAAATAAAATAAAGACTATATATATATATATATAGATGAATATGTACTATATGTA